>JASWJB010000068.1:0-158545 GCA_032433595.1 Conoideocrella luteorostrata
AGCAGCAGCAGCAGCAGCAGCACACAGACGCAAATCATGGTCAGAAAAGGTCAAGCTGGGGCGGTCGGTTCAAGAGCATGCTGAGCTCCGGGGCCGCTGCACCCATCAACAGTCTTGCTCATAAACTCGGAAGCCAGAGCTTCTTGCCAGAGACTTTGGACAAAGAATGTGACAAAGCCGCATCTATCCTCAAATCGTTCTGTGGTGGGTGTTGCGTGTTTTTAGAAGTTACCAGAAACCTCGCCATCAAAGCTGACAAAGACTTATAGTCAAGGGAGTTTATGCCGATCCCGATGCTGGGCAGCCTCCGACGTCTATCGACCCTAAAGCTAAAGAATCCTCGAGCGGTTTGATCGATCCTACCAAAGAAAAGCCCAAGAACCGTGTCATTGTCACGATTCCGCCAAAGGTCATTTCCAAGGCTGTCGGTCTTGCCATCTTTACTACCCTCCGGGCGGGCTTCCAAGTTTCAGGCGCCACTGGCTCTGGCGTCCTTATTGCGCGCTTGCCTGACGGCTCGTGGAGTCCTCCCTCTGGTATTCAGGTTCATTCCCTGGGGGGTGGATTTCAAATTGGACTAGATATTTACGATTGTGTTTGTGTTATCAATAGCAAAGAAGCCCTGGCTGCATTCATGAACACCCGAGTCAGTCTGGGAAGCGATTTGGCAGTCGTGGCGGGTCCATATGGTGCTGGAGGTGCGGTTGACTTTGGCACTGCAGTGCAGAGAGGAAGAGACGAAGCGGACAAGAAAACAACGGCCACGGGAGATATAGCAGTTACGCCTGCACAGCCACAGACGACGACGTCAACCACAACGGGGACACAGGCTCTCGATGGACAACATTCAGGCACATTGAAACCTGGTAAAGAAGACCCGAAGCGTCGCAGTCTCAGCGCAAGCGGGCTTAAGCCAGTCTTCTCGTATGTCAAGTCCAGGGGCTTCTACGCCGGTATCCAGGTGGATGGAACTGTGGTCGTAGAGCGCAAGGATGCAAATGCAGCCTTCTACGGAAGCCCCGTTACGGTACAGCAGATTCTGCAGGGTCAAGTTCCGTCACAAGGACCGCAGAATATGTGGCCGACAGGCGCAAGAGGTTTGATTGACACCCTGAAGGGAGCTGAGGCTGGCGTATTAACCGACCATGTTCACCCCCAGCAGACGCCTGTGTCCCAGCAGACAACTGTTTCGGGGCAGACGCCCGGACCTCAGCCGACACCTGTCACAATGTCTGGGGCTATGCCGCACTCAAACGTGCCAGCAGGTCAAACTGCACCAAGCAATGCCGCGCAGGGAAATGCTGTGCCAGGTCATATCGCGCCAGAACATGCTGCACCAGGCTACAACGTGCCGGGCCAAAGCGCACCTGCGGAAGGCTTGTCCGAGGCGCCACCGGGATATGTGGATGATGGACGTCATGCTCACGTTGGGGATGTCAAGTATGCTTGATGATGAATGAGTTTTACGATTCATGAAGATATAGCTAGTTAGCTACGTTCCAAGTTCTATTAAACGTTATCACACCAAAGCCTAGCGTTCCTAGCCTGCAATTGCGCATGTCCTCTAGGCAAGTGGCTGTACGTCGTCTGATCGTTGCAGACGATATGCAGTTTCAGGGTCCGCTTGGTTGACGGATAGCGGGTGGTGGTCTCCTACTGCGACAACACTCCAAAAGGACTCCGGTCGCGAAAAGGCGGGGCTGAATAGAGGCGGGGTAATAGATCGCCTTGAACTTGGTGCCGTCCACAGCCATGCTATTGAAAGTGCTGCGGCATGCATGTAATGTTGCATTCTGTTAATGAAGGGCGTCGCCGCGGAATACAATTGCTGCTTATAGTACAGCCCAGAACGTGAGTCAAGTAAACCAACCCAACCTCTCGATTTGTCCTCCACCAGGATCTAGGATCACTTGCTTGCCTACTCTGTATAGAGACTTCGTCCAAGCCATTATACAACACTGCAACTCTAACGGCCGCTATGGACCAATACGCAATCTACCCCTCTCTCCGGAACAAGGTCGTTCTTATCACTGGCGCAGCGGAAGGCATTGGTGCCGCAGCCGTAGAACTCTTCTGCCGTCAAGGCTCTCAGGTAGTCTTCTTGGACATTGCCGACGACTCTGCCGAGAAGCTGCTCAAACATCTGTCCACCATTGACGGCATCACGCATCAGCCAACGTTTTTCCATTGCGACGTAACCAATCTCGACCAGCTGGAAGAGCATGCCTCCAAAGTAGTCACGCGATTCGGTCGAGTAGACGTCCTCATCAACAATGCCGCCTCTGCTGGGCCCAACTCGCGGGTGCCAAGCTCCCAGGTGACGCGCGCCTCGTTCGAGTTTGACGTCAACGTGAACCTGCGCCATCAGTTCTTCCTTACACAGTACGTCGTGCCTACGATGCAGAAACAAGGGACCGGGAGTATCATCAACATGGGATCCATTACTTGGCGGATCCCTGCGACCGAAATCCCGATTTATACGACTGTCAAGGCAGCCGTCATGGGCATGACGAGAACACACGCAAGGGAGTTTGGGAAGTACGGCATCCGCGTGAACAGTATTATGCCCGGAAGCATCGCGACACAGAGACAGATCGATACGGTATTGACGGAGGAATACAAGGCGGAGAGTCTGGGAGCACAGTGCATTAAGAGAGTGCTCGTGCCCGCGGAGGTGGCCAGGCTAATGTTATTCCTTGCAGCGGATGATTCTAGCGGGATTACCGGGGGGAGCCATGTGTGTGACGGGGGGTGGGTGGGCGATACTTAGAGATTTAATAGTTTGTGCGACTGTCAACAGTCGTGCCTCAAGTGTCTGGTTCCATCGGCTGGTGATACCTGATGGAGCAGGTGGAGAGCCTGACACGTTGGAAGGGAGAATTTGCAAAGGCAGATGCGGGTGCGGGTGCGGGTGCGGGCTCGATGAAGTGCATGATTGAAGATTGTCGACAAGGTCCTTGACCTTCCTATTAGGGTAGTGGAGGTGCACCTGAGACTTTTGAACGGTGTGTACGGGGAACGATGCAGCGCAGGACGGTTTGGAGTCTACTTGGGGTAATAGCATTTTAGCAACTGGTACCACGTACTTGTGCTCGCAGAGGGCTTGCATGCGCGGTGGTGCGGCCAGTCAGTCCGTGGAGCATTCGTATGCCGTGTGAAAACAACAAGACCCATCGTGGCCCATACACCACAACAACAATATTCGATTGAATTGGCCACAGCTATCGCATTTTAAGCCAAAAATCGATAAAAATAATCTTATCAGCTAGCTAATTCAATACAACAAGATTTTGTCTATTTTTACATTTTTTTTGCTTAACTCCATCATATTTTTCTAGTTTCGCAAGCATAGGTTCAATCCAACTACGGAGTACTGATAGTCTCTTGAGATAGGCAGCACCAGCCTTCTTCCGCAAGCTCTTGTAAATCACCTTTTGATAAATGTGACCTTTTTTAAATCTCCTCAGACTCAGAGGATTGAGCACTTTCTATTGGGATTGAATTCTGGCTTTTTAAGCCAAAAAAAAAAAAAAAAGTGCTGTATACCACAGGGGGAGTTTTCGCGAGATGGGTCGTGTAATTTTCACACCGCATGGCGTGGGCACAGCACTGAAGGACTCCGTACGGAGTACAGTAAGCCTGGGCCGGAATTACAGGCTACTAGTGCAGGGGACGGACTCTTTGATTTCCAATCCATACTAAGCACAATACGGGTTTATCATCCTCGGTTCCACCGATGTCTGTGTGTGCCCCAGCGAGCGGACTTAAGCTCGCTATTCCCATCCCATTCCAGTTTCCATTTCCATTTCCATGCGCGCGGCCGTCTAATCGTCTAGGGAAGTATAATTTGCACTACCGTCTCACCTAGTGATTGGCATTCAGGCCGACCACTCCCAGTTCCGCCCACGTGGAACGTCCTACATGGGCATACGGATGTGGGCAGCAAGACGGGCAGGATGGGAACCGGAATGTAATGCTAACATGGAAACTAGACACCTTGACGGCTATCGGACCCTTCACCAAGCACTGGACATCACTGTAACGCAATGCTCCATACACCACATGAACCCACGTGCTGGGGCTTCGTTTCGTTGGATACCGATAGATCGGTTACACCGAGCCTAGGAGTCCTAGACAGAAGCTGATCTTCTCCATATCGCGTGCTAATTTAGCCCACTTCAAGACACTCTCGACTCTCCATGCTGGTTGTCCGTCTGCCGTGCTCGACCAGGTCTGTCCGACTCTCTCTCATCCATGCATCAAATCCTAAACCCAGACTACCGACCCTTCAAAAAACCATCGCGTGAACCTGGGTGCTGACAATATGTACTATGCAACCCTCAAGGTGGCGCCCACTATTACTATAGCCCCATGCGTGTCACGTCCCGCGGATCGTTCCAGGCAAACACACACATAGAGACATATTTACACATATACACACGCATTTCAAACACTTTCACATACACACAAACACACAAACACAGCTTGCAAACAGTGTGTATGTACTCCGTGCCTTGCGAGCAAGAGGCAAACAAAATAAACAAAGAGGCAAACTCACGTCACGCGCCAGTAACGAGCGCGTGGAGCCAATATTGCCACCAAAGAGTATGTCCAAGTACTATGCGGACGCATGGAGGTTGCCGCCTCTGTTGATGGATGTAACTTCGGCTGGGAACCACAGTCCAGCCCGACACGGCTTGGCTGGCCATTCCCCTTCTTTTATTGTTTGGCTGCTAGTTCTAGTTAGTTATTCCGCACGTGGTTGAACAAAATGTTTGCGTCCATGTCTTTCCGCGGCCTCGACAGTACCCTCGACTCATCCCTCCGCAGCGCACTGTCCCGAGTCCTGTCCTGTTCAGTCCAATCGTTAGTTTCTCTAGCCGTTGACATGAGTAAAGTTTGCCCTACTAGTGCGCCAAGCCAAGGTACACTCCTGAGCACTCCGCACTCGTCTTTCCATCTGCATCCACAATTCCATCGGCAAACTTCTAGACTCTTTCAAGTGCTTCTCCGTGCAATTATGGCCGGACTCCGTCTGGTCTGGTGCGTGGCATTGGGCAGGGCTGGGCGGCGCGAGAGCCTGTCGTCTCTGCTCACTGCACTGACTGATCATCTGTTTGCGCGGCGGCCGAGTGATTCAGCAGTGATAGTAGGCCCTTCGACTCACCTCTGTGTCTCATCCCTTTCTATTTTTCCATTCTAAAGCCCATCCAGTACAGTACCGTTCATTGTAATATATTATAACTACATATATGCATACAACTGGCGCTTATTTGTAATGTCTCATCGACTTTGTTCGTGACACTCAAATTGTCTCTTTGACATGGGCCAAGCCGTTTCTTCCATTTTCAGCGCTACAACGCCATCGTCGTCGTCCTTGCTGTTCCAGAGGGTTCGCGTCTTTGACGGCGAACACGACATCCCCAATGGGTACGTCCTGGTTCAGGATGGCAAGATTAAACGTGTGTCGGAACAGCCAATTGATCCGCCGCAGAGCGCAACCGTGGTGATTGATAAACCTGGCCATACGCTACTGCCGGGCCTGATAGATGCACATGTGCACGTTTACGAGGCCGCCGGCCTTACACAATCGCTGCAGTTTGGAGTTACGACCGTCTGCGACATGCATAATGAGCCGGATACCATGGCAAAAATGAGGGCGGTTGCTGCCGAAGACACCGACGCGGCAGACTTGAGGGCGGCGTGTCACGGAGCCACCATCGAAGGCGGCTGGCCCGCAGCGTTACTCCAATCTCACGATCCTTCGCCAGAGGTATACTATTTTGCTTTGCTTGACTGTGTCACTGCATCAAAACTCCACTTATAATGGCATAAGCTGATGTTTTTTTTTTTTTCAAACAGTTCAAAGCCGCAGTGGACAAATGGCCGAAACTGGAAACGCAAACCGACGTAGATGCTTTCATCAAGCAACGAAAGTCTGATGCAGATTTCATCAAGCTGTTCCACGAGGACGGCCATTGCCTCAAAGCCAGCCTCCCCAAACCATCGGTGGAATTACAGCGCATGGTCATCAACGCAGCGCATAAGAATGGCCTCAGAGCTTTCGCACATGCATTTGGGCTCCAGTCGGCAATTGACGTGTTGAATGCCGGCGCAGATGGAACCGCTCACACGATTGTGGATTATCCGCCAACCCAAGAACTCATTGATGCATACAAGAGGAATAACGCGTACGTGCCCGCACCTGCACCACCGCGCCTTTGCTAGTCGCCCAGTTCTTTGCATAACTGATCTACCTATTCTGGAAAGTGAATTTTTTTAACTAACCAGACGGCTGCAGGCACTGTAATCCGACCCTGGTCGGGATCGCGAGCATGACAGCCGAGGGACTCCGGGACCAGGTCGACTACGCGAATGACCCACGGGTGCAAAGGTTTCTACCTGGTCCGGCCAAGGCGCTCATGTGTAAATGTGTGGCGCTGGCAAGCGATTCCTGTCGCGTGGAGTATGCATATGAGAGCGTAAGGATGATGCGAAAGGCGGGTGTTGATGTCGTCATGTCAGTTTCTTCGTTGTGCTTTCACTTTTCAGCTTTCAGAAACTGACCATTTTTATTCCAGGGGTACCGATACAACCGGCCGAGTAAACGGAATGGCATACGGCGCAACGGCACACCATGAAATCGGCATGTTCGTCAAGCACTGTGGCTTTACGCCCATTGAGGCTCTCCGATCAGCTACTTCCGTCACCGCGCGAAGGTTCCAACTCGATGACCGGGGCAGGATCCAACCCGGACTGAGGGCAGACTTGGTCCTGGTGGAGGGTAACCCGATGGAAAACATTCGGGATACATTGAATCTGAGAGGCGTTTGGAAAAAGGGCATACTTTGCTCTTCTTACAAAATATAGCACAAGATGCGCGAATGATAAGGGTATGTGTATTTGTGTTGGTCGTTCGTGGTTCCTCTTGTTCTTTTTTTTTTTTTTTTTCGAATAGCGATGAGTTTTCTTTTAGACATCATAGCGATATTGGCGATTTGGGAGTTAGGTTTCCATGATTGGCTACAATTGTACAAATACTTCCTAGTCGGGAAAACGAGTTCACTATTTAATATCACGCTAGAATGATTGCCCATAGCTTTGGTTGACATTGCCGAGCAGAAGTTGCTGGGATTGTGGTGCATGCAGGCAGCAGCGGTACAAGTGTGTCGTGCCCAATCTGGCTCCCTCGGTGACGTACTCAAGCCGGTTGGGCCTTCAGCTATTTGCTGAGTCACCCAAATGCCCCGCCAATCTGGCAACCGGCAGAGAATCGTGACGAACTGGGCTTGACTGACGCCCTCGATCGACCTTTGATAGCTGCTCCATTTAACCCGCAGCTGTCGCGCAATCCGTGCAGCCAAAGCAGACAGATACATGGTTCAAATCTGGCGCGTATACCGGCTTGTTCCACGCAGACCGGCATCATGGCGACGTTAGTATCCTGCAATCCGACCTCTGGAGCTGCAGCGCAACGTCTCTCCTCCCAGCACTGCTTGGGCTTGGCTTCACAGTCTGTCAATGCTAACGAGCTTGCCACAGCACCGGCAGCATTCTGTCGCTGAATTTCCGACGATCTACCCACATCTCATTGGCGTCAACGATTCGCCAATACATTAACAGCAAATATGACCAACATCCCGACATGTTCAAGAAAGACCTCGAGGTCATTGATGCTCTGCGTCAAGATGCCGTCAACGTCCGCGAGCCGCATCCCAGTGGCATCAAAAAGCTTCTAGCGTATGCCGGACAACTAGTATGGATTGGTGGCAAGTTCCCCATTGATGTGAGTCTACCATCACAGTCGCCCCATTGGTTGTACGTAGCAACCCGGTCGCCCTGTGGCCAGCTAATCAGCCCGACCCGTCTTAGATAGGAGCCGACTTCACCTGGTATCCCGCCTTGGGCTACAATACCGAACGTCCCATGGTGCGAAATAATATGAAGTACGAGTTGCTCAATGTTCTCTGTAACCTGGCTGCATTGTACTCCCAGCTAGCTGTCAATACTCCTCGTAGCACCTCCGATGGCATCAAGTCAGCCGCCAACTACTTTTCACTCGCGGCTGGCGTACTTTCCCACATGAAGAAAGAAGTTGTGCCTGAGTTACGAATGTCTGATCCACCCGAAGATATGGACGAGCACACGCTGGAGTCGTTAATGCAGCTTTGTCTGGCCCAGAGTCAAGAATGCTTTTGGCAGAAGGCTGTCGTTGATGGATACAAGGACGCCTCGATTGCCAAGCTAGCCGCCAGGGTGTCTGATTTGTACAACCTGGCTGGGGAGGCGGCTGTGAAAAGCGAGGCCATCAGCAGCGCATGGATCCATCACATGACGGCGAAACACCACCACTTTGCTGCCGCAGCGCAATACCGGGCAGCTTGCGATTGCCTTGAGAAAAGGAGGTATGGTGAGGAGGTTGCAAGGCTAATCGATGCCGTTGCATGTGTAACAGAGGGCTTGAAAGAAACTAAGGGCGGCTACCTTAACAAAACAGTTGTCAGCGACCTAGCCAACTTGAAACGGAAGGTTGAGGAGGACCTCAAGAGGGCGGAGAAGGATAACGATATGATCTTCTTGAGTATGTGTAGAAGAACCATTGACTCTCTATGAGTGCCAACTGACACATTTGTAGGTCCTGTTCCCCCAAAGTTGGAGCTCAAAATTCTCGAGAGGGCGAATATGGCAGTAGCACGTGTGCCCCCGCAAGTTGCTAATCCTCTCGATTATCTTGGGGACCGAGCGGAGTTTGGGCCAGCTTTGTTTTCCAGGCTTGTTCCATTCTCGGTGCACGTTGCTATTTCCATCTACGAAGAGCGACGCGATCGCATGGTGAACCAGAATATCATTCAAGAGCTCGAAATTCTCAATGACAATATACACGCTTTATTTAGCTCCATCGGCCTTCCAGGATCACTGCAAGCTCTGGAAAAGCCTCTAGGCTTACCACCCAGTTTGGTGCAGCACGCGGAGGAACTCAGGCAGGCAAATGCCATCAACAGACTGCGTAAAAGTTTTGCAGACATTGACAAGTTGCGAGCGGCAGACGTTACAATATTTGAAGAAGGAACGTCAGCACTGGCCGCTGAGAATGAGGAAGATCAAAAACTGCAGAGAAAGTACGGCACTGATCGATGGTCGAGACCTGAAAGTAAGAGTGATGCTCAGGGTGCAAAGCTCTGGGGACATGCCGCGGAAATTGAGGGATACTTTGCCAGCAGCGACAGCAGCGACAGTGTCGTTCGCGAAAAGTTTGCCGCCAATGAAGAATTACTGCACATTCTGTGCGGATCAGACCGGGGCCTTCTGGACTTTGTGCCATCAAGCTCTCAGCGAGACACCAATGCCGAACTCAAACAGTCGGTTGGTAAGTTGCGAAGCGCATATAATGACGTATTGAGACTTGAAAGCAGAAGAAGGAAGAGAGTCGACGCCTTGCGAGACAATGCGCGTCGCGACGACATCAAACCGGACATCCTGAAGGAGGCTGCCAGACTGGAAAGAACATATCCATCCACACCTATTGTCCCCGCCCATTTTGAGGATTTCTTCGAGAAGCGCCTTGACAAACTGTACGAGCCGGAGCTTGAGGCGCTCGACAAGGAGGCAATCGAGCAAGATGGATTATTGAAGGAGGTGGAACGGACTAACAGAGAATTTGAGTCTCAAAAGCGAAGGTTGGGCGACCGAGGCTCTCGGGAGCGTGAGCAGGCTTTACAGAAGCTGGATGGTGCGTATTTCAAATACAAGGAAGTTGTCAACAACCTTGATGTTGGTAGGAAGTTCTACAACGACCTTAACAAGATCGTTGGCCAAGGATTTCGTGATGTTGTCAAGGGCTGGGTAGCGCAACGGCGCATGGAAGCCAGGGCTCTGGAAGAGTAAGTGTTAACCACTGATTTCCAAGCTATTCAAGTCTTCAACCCTCTACTGACGACCTCTCAAGGGAGCTTAGCATGCCACCTCTGTCAACACTCAATCTCTCGAGGAACCACACGCCATTACAGAGTCCTGCTGCCATGCCATACCAGCAATCTCAATCATCATACTTTGCTCCAGAGCCAATGGCAACGCAACAGCATCCCAACCCTCATGCCCGCGTCCATGCTCACCCCCACGCTCAGCCCATATCGCCTCAGCAACAGCCAATCGCAACGGCGAGGCAGTCAATATCCAGTCATGCTGAAGCATCGATCCAGTCGTGGGCGGCGGGGGACACAGTTCAACAACCGCAGCCACTAGCACCTCAGGCAAATCCCATGTCATCTATGTGGAACCCTGCCATGGGGATCAAGTTCAACAGCGGTGGTGGTGGAGGTGGTGGTCCGCCGCCAACAACAGGGAGGAGCAGCCAGCAGGGCAGCGGGTCAGGGACGTGGAATCCCAGCTCTGGAATTAAGTTTGGCTAAAGGTATGTGGATAAGCTACAACAATACGCAAGTGGTGTTGAGCGGATAGAGCATCGTATCAAAAGGTTCTGCCAATTTGCAAGGACAAGGAGTCACCCTCGGCTGCACGACGGGCAAGCGTCTGATGCATCATAGTTGTGATCACGTAAGAAACCGGCTATAGCCGCATCCAACCTGGTGATGGAAGAGAAAAACTACCGTAGCATTCTTCGCAATCTCGATTGACAGCACGCCTCACCTTGCGAGCTGTCCTAATTAGGATCCAGCCCCGAGCACGGGCACCGAACGAGTTCGCCTACATACTTTTTAAATCCCGGCGGCCGTCCGAACTTAGCCCAAAGGTGTAAAAAACGACAGTGGAGCCACGGACTTCGGCTTCGGATTCTCCACTCCCACTGCTGCTGCAGCGGGCAGATCATGTCACGACGCCGGGATCGACCGATATCCACATCTACAAGGACTGCTGTATGTATGTTATGTATGTATGTATCCTCTCGCAGGCGCGGACGTCACATGCAATTCATTGACTAGTTAGGTAGTGTACGGGATGGATCCGGACGAAGGCATCAATGCGTCACAGGTAATAAACTCTCAGCAGTCTGCCATTAGCGAGGCCACGGACAAACTAAAGCTACGGCTGATTAAACAAGGTTCAATGTAACGCATGGACTACGGGGGGAAACAAAAAGAGACTTTTCCCGCACCAGTTACATCGTGTTTACCCGGGCCGAGACTGGCATCATTGCCTCGATAACGAGCTGAATTCCCCCAGTCGATGGTCAGCCTCCGCAGAGCTGGAAGCCTATGTCTTATCGCAAATGCGAATAAATATCTATAATCGACTAAAATGCAGTTGGGGAACAATCGAACAATAGATTGACGTCAGAATGCATCCCGCTCGACTGCATGCCACGTTTAGTGGCGCAGCCTTCTCGTTCATACAAGACCCAATTGGCTAAATATACTCCGTAGTCTGAGCGGTATGATAATAACGCTCAAATGGACTAATCCTCTGACTCTTAGCTATAGCGTGTGTCACTCACACCAAGCCAATTATGTTATCATCTATAGTAGTCGTCTTATTGCCAATGCAGCAATAACTGATAATCTAGCAGAAAGTTCCAGAGCACCCCACCGCTCTATCATTTGAATCTCCGCCATGAAATCTTGTTTGTGCAAGGACTTGCTTTTCTCTCGTAATGGAGGGTCTGAATATGTTGCTCGCCTGTCCGATTCTTCCCAAAGCGTCGTTGCATCGAGCCCAAGCTGTCCGTGCATATATAAGTCTGGGGCAGTCCCTAGTTAGTGGTGATTGATTTGGAGCTTATTCAGTGTAAACAGTTAGGGTTTTTCTTCCTCATCTCTTCTTTTGTCGTTTCAAGTACTGCTCATGCACCTTTTGTGTCCGTTCACCCAATTTTTAGAGCTACAACCGAAGCTTGTCCTATTGAAAGCAAATCTGCGACTGATTTCTCTGAGGTAAGATGATGAACAAAGCAGGTGTAGAGGCAGAAGAGCCGCACATCCTGCTATTCGGAGATCTTGGCTCTTCCGGCTCCATTGGGTCATTACGTGCAATTTTATCTATGAGAAACAGTCCTATACTCGACGCATTCTTCTCGCAGGTCAGCTTTCGTCTTAGGCAGCACATTGGAAATCTGCCGTGTGTTCAGCAAGATTTGTTCCCCAAGTTTACGACACTTGTTGATCTTGTAGCCAAGTATGAGACTGTTAGTAATAGAGGGGCATTACAAATGTTCCTCTTACATGTCCTACAGATTACTCAATTTATACAGTGAGTAGCCATTCCGATGCGGCACTATTTCCTACAGTATTTCACCAGAATGCTATACATACAGGACCATACTGATTTAGCCTACCAGACGCTGGGAGACGACAACATATCCGTCGCGGACTAAGACGTTTATCCTAAGCAGCTGTGCCGGAAGTCTCGCCGCAGCTGCTGTAGGATGTGCGAATTCCATGTCTAGTTTGATTCCCTTGGCAGTGGATTCATCTCTCGTCGCGTTCAAAATCGGCCTCAAGTCTTACCTAGCTGCCGAAGCGTTGTCACTAAAGACCAAGGACCACAGGACATCATCTACTTCTTGGTCTGTGGCTGTTTCACCGACCACAAGCGTATCAATTGAGCAGCTTCTTGATAGTTTTGTGGGTTCTTCAACGGCAAGTTTAACAATTTCAAATAAAATAACATGATAATAGGTGCTGACTTGTGGGATTTAGACCCTTGAAAAGAAGGGTGGAATATGGCTCAGCGCCACGTCCCCTTCTGAATCAAGAACTATAAGTGGACGGCCATCAATTCTGCAAAAGTTTGTCAATTTGAACAAAGAAAAAATCAAGTTTAGCTTCCTAGACATCACTTCACCATATCACGCACCTCATATTTTCAGCACTGATGATGTTGAGGATATCCTGGACGGCATACCAGCCAACTTCGCTGCAGCCCCTTCTTCTGGTATCACGGCATTATCGGCTTCTTCAAAAGCCACGACTAAATTAGATTTCCTGGGTTTTCTTCGCCAGGCTATTTCCGAAACCCTCATAGAATCCATAGACTGGAGCTTTGTGCTCGAAGCATTTTGCAAATGTCTGGACCGTACAGGCAGTCGCAGATGCTCTCTTACCTCATTCTCGAGCAATGCTGCAACAATGATTTCCACAACAGTATCTCATCGGCTTGGTATAGAAGTCGTCTTTGAAGAAGCGTCTCAGCCTCCACCGAGCATGTACCGCGTCACGGGGCGCTTTGAGCAGTCAAAAATTGCCATAGTCGGCTACTCTGGGCGATTCCCATCTGCCGAGTCCAACGAAGAGTTTTGGAATTTGCTCCAAGATGGACGTGACGTGCATCGGGAAATTCCTGTGGACCGGTTTAATTGGCGGACGCATTACGACGAATCCGGCAAGAAAACTAACACGAGCCGCATCAAACACGGGTGTTTTATTGATAACCCTGGCTTATTTGATGCGCGCTTTTTCAACATGTCCCCTCGTGAGGCTGACAGCACGGATCCAGCACACCGTCTGGCCATTCTTACAACATATGAAGCCATGGAAATGGCAGGCTTTGTCCGGAACAGAACGCCAAGCACCCAGCAGGATCGGGTTGGCGTGTTTTTTGGCACCACCAGCGACGACTGGAGGGAAATCAACGCGTCCCAAAACATCGATACTTACTTCATTCCGGGTGGAAACCGGGCATTCGCTCCCGGACGAATCAGTTATTTCTTCAGATTATCAGGACCAAGTCTGAGCATCGACACGGCATGCTCCTCTAGCTTTGCGGCCATCCAAACTGCCTGTAGGCACTTGTGGCAAGGAGAGTGCGACACTGCCATTGCTGGCGGAACTAATGTCCTTACCAATCCCAACATCTTTTCTGGTCTGGATAGGGCGCACTTTCTTTCCACGACCGGTATGTAGTTACACGCTCCTTGGCTTTCCGGCGCTGAAAGGTAACACATAATCTCTCATGCTGACTTCTTTCTCTTACCAGGGAACTGCAATGCTTTTGACGACGGCGCCGACGGGTATTGCCGAGCAGACGCAGTGGGTAGCGTCATTCTCAAGCGCTTGGAAGATGCCGAGACCGATAACGATCCAATCCTTGGCGTAATTGTAGGAGCTGCAACGAACCACTGCGGCCAAACTGGAAGTATCACGCGGCCCCATGAGGGAGACCAGGCCAATCTGTTCCGACAGATCCTGCAAAGGACTAATTACGACCCACTCGATGTCAATTACGTAGAGATGCATGGCACCGGCACTCAGGCCGGCGATGCCACTGAGATGAGCTCTGTGCTTTCCGTCTTCGTGCCAGGCCGAGAACGGACAAGCATGCGACCAGGCAAGCCCTTGTATATTGGTTCAGCAAAGGCGAATGTAGGGCATGCTGAATCTGCATCGGGTGTTACATCGCTCATCAAGGTCCTGCAGATGCTGAAACATAATGAAATACCGCCGCATTGCGGGATTAAAACGCGGATTAATCACAATTACCCCCTCGATTTGGCGGAGCGGGGCGTCCACATTGCGTTGAAGCCTACTGAGTGGTCGAACAGCCAAAGGCCGTTTCAAAGAGCGGCGTTTCTGAACAACTTTAGTGCTGCTGGTGGAAATACGGCGATTCTCCTTGAAGAAGCGCCGGCCAAGAAGCACAACGACGGCTTTTACATGTCGTTGGAGCGCCGTCCCCATCACCTTGTTTCTGTTACTGCCCGGTCGGTAACTTCCCTGCTTGGTAATATTAAGGCTCTTGCTGTGTGGCTCGAGGCTGCATCTGCGAAAGAGCTTCCTGCTTTGGGATACACTACAACGGCTCGACGCACGCACCATGCGTATCGAGTTATAGTATCCGGTGATAGTAAGTCTGTCATACTAAAGAAGTTGACGGAGGCAGCGGCTCGGGACAAAACGTCGCTGAACCCAATTTCGCCACCCAATAAAACCACGCGGGTGATTTTCGCCTTTGCAGGACAGGGAACTCTATACCATGGCATGGGAAGAGATTTGTTCGAAGCATACCCTTCATTCCGGCAAGATATGCTTCGGCTTAATCGGCTAGCACAAACCCATGGCTTCCCATCTTTTGTCGGGCTGATTGACGGTTCGTTCCGCGGCGAACTTGAGGATGCCAGTGCTGTCGTTGGCCATTTGGCGCTGGTGTGTGTTCAGATTGCTCTCGTGAATCTCCTCGGCAGGTGGAAGGTCAAGCCAGCCGCTGTCATAGGACACAGCTTGGGGGAGTACCCGGCGCTCTACGCAGCTGGCGTGATAAGCGCCGGTGACGTTGTGTTTTTGGTCGGGAAGCGCGCCATGCTGCTGGAAAAGTACTGCAAGAGAGGAACACATGGCATGGTCGTTGTCAAGGCATCGCGATCAGATACGGAGAGACTGATAAAGACAGCCGGACACGAGATAAGCTTGGCTTGTGCTAACCATCCTGGCGTACACGTCGTGGCTGGGCCCAAGAATCAGACGGCCAAGGTCTGTGCCGCTGCTTCTGAAGCTGGCCTAAGAACGACAGAGCTCGAGATTCCGTTTGCGTTTCATTCCAGCCAGGTCGACCCGATTCTGCAGGAATTCGAGATTGCCGCTCAGGAAAGCGGTGTGGTCTACCACGCTCCTGAAGTCCCGGTCATTTCGCCACTGCTGGCGGCTGTTGTACCTGCAGGGGCGGAGAATGCTCTCAACACGTCTTATCTTGTGCAGGCCTGCAGATCACCAGTCGACTTTACAGCCGCCTTGAGTGCAGCCGAGACGCAGCGTTTATCGGGTCAAGGACTGATTTGGCACGAAGTCGGCGCTCATCCTACTTGCATTGGCATGATCAAGGAGACAATTGGGGCTCAGGAGAGCGTGCTCGCTACATTGGTAAAAGGTTCTGACGGATGCAAGACGGTGACCGAAAGCCTCCAAGCACTTTACTTGGCAGGCCTGGACATAGACTGGAATGAGTACCATCGCGAGTTTCCAGAAAGTCAGCATGTCCTTGAGCTGCCACATTATGCATGGGACCTGAAAAACTACTGGCTCGACTATAAAAATGACTTTTGCGTTAACAGAGAAGTTACTGGCATGGTCGCTGCATCAGGAGACGAGGCGCAAACGAAGGCGCCCATGTATAAATATATCTCGCCGGCGTTGCAAAAGGTTCTTGAAGAAAGCCACGGGTCGAACGAATCCTCGATAGTCGCAGAATCCGATCTGTTTGATGAGAGGCTGTTACCGGTCCTTCAAGGCCACAGAGTAAATGGAGTAGCTCTGTGCCCATCGGTTCGTCTGATCCCTGTACCAAGTTTGACTCATCTGCTAACAATTGTACCCTTCAGTCCCTTTATGCGGAAATTGCACTGACACTGGGAGATTATTTCCTTCAAGAAGGAAACATGGCTCGGTCTAGTACAGGCTTGGAAATCCGCGACCTCAAAATCGACCAGCCGCTTGTTGCGGCGGAGGGTGATTCAACTCATTTATTCCGAGTTGCTGCGACAGCCAACTGGAGCACAAATCGCCTAAGCTTGTCAATATTTAGCGTCAATGTTGCTGGCAGGCGGACTACCTCACATGCCATGCTGACAGTCCAAGTTGTGCCGGATCGTTGTTGGCTTGAAGACTGGAAACGCAGCACTTACCTAATCACATCCCGGGTGAAGGCGCTCGAAGACAATCCAAATAATGCAAAACTTGGTCGACGAATGGCGTACAAACTATTCTCCGCTTTGGTTGACTATGACCCTGCCTTCAGGGGCATGAGTCAGGTGGTTCTCAACAGTGAAGAGTTCGAAGCCGTTTCAGCAGTCGACTTCCAAGTTTCTCGTGCCAATGTCTCGCTTGGCATCGACGCCAGATGGATTGACAGTTTAGGCCAAATATCCGGCTTCATTATGAATGCGAATGATGAGGTCAACAGTCATGAGCAGGTCTTCATTAACCACGGCTGGGCGAGACTGCGATATGCGGAGCCTCTGGATGAAAATAAGACGTATCGCACGTATTGTCGGATGCAGCACCTTGAAAAGACGACTTATGTAGGTGACGCGTATGTACTGGATGGCGATAGAGTTGTGGGCATTTACGAAGGTATCAAGGTATGTTTTTACATTATTCTTTATTGCTTTGCGGTATCCTACCACCATCTACTGGGTTTGATCATCTCTTTTCAACCATTTTCAGAGACCTAACGCGTCATCTCAGTTTGTTGGTATGCGCCGACAAGTCCTCAATCATGTTTTGCCCAGTAGTACAGGCGATGCTCGGCCAGGTCCAAAGGCTTCAGGTCCGAAGGCTTCCGGGCCAGCGCAGAGGAAACCGATCGCCAATTCCGGTACTGACAAGCCACTCGTTGGCGAAGCTGTCAATGACATACGAACCATTTCTGAGCTTCCAGGCCTGAATGATCGCGTCTCAAGTTCTGCGCCGAGCACAGCTAGTCGCGTTTTGACAATCGTCGGTCGGGAAATCGGAGTCGCACCTTCAGAGCTGCACCAGAATACCCAGTTGGCCGATGTTGGGATTGATTCTCTGCTTTCCATTACTATTTGCTCTCTTATCCGTGATGAGCTCGGTGTAGATATTGTATCCTCTGCTTTATCAGAATGCGTAACCGTTGCGGATTTACAAGAACTTTGCGGCTGCAGCGGCGGCGACCAAACACAAATGAAGTCGCCTTCAGCAGAAACAGACAACTTCTCAAACAGCAGCTACGAGGATCGATCAAGGGGCGGTTCCATACCAACTCCAAGCGAGGTGTCCAGTTCCGATTGCCCGGACCGAGATCATGCGCAGCAAATTTTGCTGGACTTGCTTGTAGAAGAAACGGCCGCTGGGATGGACGAGCTAGTGCCGTCTTGTCTTCTCTCTACTATCGGAATAGACTCGCTCCTCGCTCTTACAATATCCGCCAAATTAGGTGAGATACTTGACATTAGCATACCGAGCAGCTCTATCATGAAGTGCGATACAATTTCCGATTTGGAGCAGGTAATGCGGAACAGTCTAGGCATTGAAGAGGTAGCTCAATCCATCGGTTCATTGGACACCGTCGGTTCAGAGCGGTTTGTCCATGTTTCAAAGAATCACAAAAATGCAACCCCAGCAACGCCGCCCATCGACGACGGAAACACTTCATCCATTGTCACTTCGCCACCCCACGCCACATCCATTCTCTTGAATGGCTCAACGGCTACGGCAGAAACGATCGCATTCCTGTTTCCGGATGGTTCCGGGTCGGCAGCATCGTATGCTGAATTGGCTTTGACATTTCCAAAGGACATTGCAGTATACGGACTCAACTGCCCTTGGAGAAAGACCGGCAACGATCTAATCAGCCAAGACGTGCGTGTCCCCGACATGGTTTCCAAGCATCTTGTTGAGCTTCGCCGCGTCCTTGGAGCTCTTGAGCAGAAAAGGCGGCGACTGTCCGAAAACGGGCGCTTCAAGTTAGTGCTCGGGGGTTGGTCAGCCGGCGGTATCCTGGCAATCGAAGCCGTACGCCAACTGCGAGAGGGCGGAACCCCTGTGGACAAGATGATGTTGATTGACGCCCCCAACCCAATTGGTTTGCAAAACCCGCCGCCAAAAATGTTTCACTTCCTGGACAGCATAGGCATCCTTGGTGCCGGGAAATGTAGAGTACCGTCATATGTCCTGGACCATTTCGGCGGCATGGTGAAGGTACTGGACAAGTATGAGCCCAGACCTCTTCAAAACGACTGGGTGCCAGATAGTCTGATTATCTACGCCCGCGACGGTGTATGCAAAGACAAAAACGGTCCGAAAATGGAAACGCAGCCTGGGGATTCCCGGGAGATGCTTTGGCTCCTAAACAACCGTACGGAATTTTCTGCCGCGGGCTGGGTCAGCCTTCTTGGCTCAGAAAAGCTGGGTGTGGAGGTGATCGATGATGTGAATCACTTTACTATGATGGAAGGGGGGCCTAGGATGATAGAGATGGGTGATCTGCTTGAACAATTTGTGAGGCGCGCAAGCTAAAGTTCGCAACTGTGACGATGAATTAAATTCTTCCTATTGATAAGAGAAGTTTCTTTGGACAAGTTTCAATAAAATGGGGATACAATTCGGTCTTGTTGTATCTTCTTGGGCTTTGTGGTTGCACAAACGGCATTCCTTACATAGGAGCAAGAGTACGAAAGACCAATAACTGCGGGAATATGCTAAACTAGCAAGTGATGGACACAATAGAGAAAACTTTACAGATCGATACAAATACCTAATTAGCCAGTTGATATATCTGTGGTCCTGCCATGTAACATGCCAAGAATTAACCCATCAAGATGAAGCATTTAATGCACTAGTCAGGGTCAAATAGAGGCATAGCCATGACACGAGCCATCCTGGTTCGTTTGAATGGTGCTATTCGCGTACAAAATATCCGGACATGATCTCCCGCCTAATCATCCCCGCTCGACCCCGTAATTTGTCGTGCGCGACGGTGGATCAAGACTCCACGGCATAACCACGAAAATGCAGGCATATTAATAGCGCCACGACAGCTCGTTCATCCTTATGCCCAGTTATCTACAGTGAGTTTTAGATGCCGTATCACAATATAAATTTAAAACTGTTTGGTTGGCACTGTCCTGCAATCATGCGGGCAAGACTTGGAAACTCCCGCAGTTATATCATGTTGGTGCTCAAACCAAGACTCTAAGATGTGTATGAACATCCATCTGATTATGAAAAGGACAGGTAGGCCGCTCATGTTAGAAAGCTGTTTTGAAAGCAACAATGTGTCCAAATCGATTACCAACACTCTCAAGGAAAAGGGCGGAGAGATAAAACATATATACAAAGCGGACATTTTCACCGGCCTCTCCGTGGAGTTTTCTCAGGAAAAGGTCAAAGTTGACCTTGAAGCTTTCCTGGAGCACTTAAAGGGCATCAAGTGCAAGTGGCCAGTGCACCAGAGGAAGGGGAATGGCCAAAAGCAAAAGCCACAAGGCAATGATTCTCTGATGCCAGACGCGCAGAAGCCAGGGACGCTTGAGCGGAAAAGGAGCCTTGGCGGTCGCGCTTTGGACAAATGCTGGACTCACATCATGACGCAGGTGGCCCTGGTGCTTCAATCGAAAATAATGCCCGCTATCTCTGACAAATAGAAAGTATCGTTTGGCAGGGCTTCGCCAATCCTGGACCAAGCCGGGCCGACTGACATCGACTCAATGCTTTCATCACAGCTTACACGGTTGTCGCGTGACTGCTCTAACGACAATTGTCGCAGTACGAATGTTGAGAAGAGAATCGCGTCTTTCGGGAAGATTAGTGCCGTAAATATCTGGATTAGTAAAGAAATTAGTGAAGGAACCAGTGTGCCGCTAAACTTCACGATAACTACACGAGGTTCTCAGCAGCGTAAGGGCATGGCACCTTAGATAACCTCGTTAAGCGAAGGAAATCGAGGTTATCGCCGGATCTGTGATGCCGGAATCTAAGCATGAATGGAATGAATTCCCCGTTAATTTAGAGGGCATTAGATGTTAATGGCGAAAAGAGGCATCATCTATCATCAGCACAGATCTTAGGGAAGGAGACTCGCCACAGAGTGGCAGTAGCTCCTTGATACACTCTTCGAATGTAGGACTATTATAATAATAGATCCACTGATAAGTCTGGAATGCATGTTTTCATCCTGTGTACCTGCAGGAAGTTAGTTTATTGCAACAGGACGAGACTGGCTATGGCAGCGGCAGCCCACGAGTTGACACATCTCCGACGTGGGGCATTGCACCACGCGGTCATGATGCGCCATTATGCGCCATGGGCAGCGAGCATGGCTACTATCATCCCTCCCTTGTGTCCCTGCGTCTGCTTCAGTGGATATAGGATTGAAATTGCGCGAATTTCAAGGTACGCATCCATGGCGCTACGTGCAGCCGCTCGGGTCACCTCTAGACCTAATAACGGCGCCGCACGCACACACACACACACAAGTTCCACGTGTCTATTATCGTAAGCCTCCGCATCTCTATTGTCGTGAAGCTAGGGCACGAATTACTTACCCTTATTGTGGTGAAACGATTGGAGTGGGAACCCGGTCCTCGCAAGGCCCAAGCTCCTCATTTCTCTCTTGGCTGTTGTGCTCGCCGTGCAGCTTTTATTGTAGCCACTCGGGCCCTAAATCTCGCCAATACTATAATGATAAAACGCTCATCATCAAGAAAAACTCTTGACCGAAATTGTGGCGACGAGAATGGATTCTGTGACAATAGAGTGCCATGATTGTTACTATAAATAAAAGTACATCTTCCAGTATAGAATATGCAGTACTGAGCCCCCCAATAAACAAGCTACCAGCCCGTCTACGCATCTTCATCTTCTTACAAGTATACTCTACATGTTATGAATACTATGTCTCTCTTTCTTTTTATAGCCACCCTCGCTACTCTGTGCCATGGCTGGTACTTGGATATTTCTTGCTATGGCGAGGAGCGTTATCCTGACCAAGTATCACGATGGATGGAGAGCGCTTTCAAGATGAGCAAGGAGGCATTTCATGCCATGGACCAAGTGGAGAGTCAAAGGAACACGGATGTATTCAGCAGAGGCGAAATGCACCTGGCACGCGTTCAAGAAGTGGAAATTTTTTTCAACGTTATCGATATACCCGGCGGCAAAGACCCCTCCCCTTTATGGCATTTCACTAAAGATTGGTATTTGCAAATTAACAATCTCAACTCCGAAAAAAAGACGGCGTCAAGCATTGACCCCTATCGTTATTGGGGGTTGCCAACCAGCGAGGTTGTTGTGTATTGTGACTATAGTCGCTTCTTTCTAGATAAGAAGTGTTTCACGGGGGAAGCAAACCCAGGATTTGCTTGCGATACAAGTGTTGGAATTGAATACCCTATAGACCAGATATTTTTGGAATGTTATCATAGTATGATTATTTCCACCGAACAGGTAAGTTTTGGCAAAGAATAATCCAGTGCTCTTGCTTTAGCTACGCTAATATATTGTTGTTGTTGTTTTACCTGGTTTTATATGCTAATATTGTTTTTATCAGGTAGCTTGGTCACAGCCTTCAGCAGGCGAAGGCGCCCCCCGCCAGATCCAGATATGCCCCAGCTACTTTAGGGATTTTATTACTAATGCCAGGAGCAAGATAAATCGTCAGGGGGGAGGAACGACACCTGCCTTTCAGGTTATCGAAGACCTTCGGCATGGAGTAGCAGGAACCGGCAAATGGGATAATCGTTGGAGGGAATCCTACCGTACTCTATACCCAGACAAGAATCCCGCTGATATGGCTATGCTGGGGGATGGGAGAATGCTTTATGCTCTTCTCTCCACTTTTCCCAATGCCCCCGGTAACGCGGATGGGCCGAACTCAATGTCATTTAAAAATTGTGTGCGCTTGTCGACGACTGGGGATGGCGTCAGGGCTATACACAATGCCGACAACTACGTCTACTTTGCTATCGGCTGTGCATTGATCAACGCGCCCTCGGGCGCGGCCCGACTCAAGTTTCAGGAATCAGGGAGAATGCACAGAATAAGTAGATCCCCGGACTTTGGGGAACCGCAAACCGAGTAAATGACTATTCACCGGCCCGCCGCGATGCTGTTGAGATTAGAGTGGCTCCTTCGAAATTTCCCGAGGCCTCGATTAGATAGAATTGCGTGATAGTGGAAGCAGGTGGCACGATGCCAAGGAAATTAGGCCCAAGGCCACTGAATGAGAGGAAATGTTCTGGCTGCTGAAGGACTATATAGGAGGATTGTAGTGCTCTTCAGAAGAGGCATCATCATAAGCATCAACATCGTCACTTTCAAGGCTCTTCAATTCAATTCATTCATTTCAAATCATTTAATTCAAATTCATCTATTCCTGCCGATTGCCACTGTTGCAAATTGCTCCCTCAACACGTATGAAGGCACATAACGCAACAGATGCCTGTGAAATAGCCTTCCACACGAGAACTAGTCGCAAGCCACCCGAATCCTTTGCACAACAACAGAACGAGAAGAAGTAGTGTATTTAAACTCGGCTCTATCTTATCATCAATTCACCATCAATATCATCCGCTAGTGCCAAGTGAAATGGGTGCTTTTTCCAGCCAGACTTCTGCATCTTCCTTCCGATGCGGACCTGTCGAAAAAGCTCGTCCAGCGATCGATTAAAGTCTGTTTGAGTTCAGCGGCATTTTACCTTGCAGAAGCATTCCACGAGATGGTTGCAAGCTGAACCGGGATATAGATTCGTTGATAAGGATTAGAATCGGCCGGAACTGGCGTTCATGAACACTTATGAGACCATGCGAGGTAAACTAGCCATATATGGCCTACCCTTTGGTACAGTATATATTTGCGGCATCTCAATGTCGTGTTTGATGTCTTGGCGATCGAGGAATTCATCGTAGTATCTTTGAACATACTCTTGCATCGTGAATGTATTTTGGATTATAACTGCGCCTTTGGACACTGCGGCACCGCCAATCGCTTGCGGCGGCTTGAAAAGAGTGAAAACCACGAACTTGACTGTTTATTTGCTCTGGGTAAACCAGTCCATTGCTTGCTACTGTCGCAACCTTCATCGTATGCGGCCCAGAGGTAACATATATAGCACATCTAACCGAGCGTTTCAGATGAACAATTCCACCTATTCATGTTGGAAAACTAACTGATTTGATGATAGCGCAAATATCTTGCTTCACGTTATCGACAGCGAGCCCTCGTGTCTCCGGGATGACTCCTGAAAGTTGGTCGGGTGCAGGTTGGCCCGCCCGCCACGTCCATGCAGGATCACAGCATTAGCATCAGCATCAGCGCGGGACCGATGGTGGCCTCGAGCGCCTGGCATGGCCTCACCGCCTGTGCCTGGTTCAAGGGTCTCTGATGGGCCTAGCTTAGCGCTGCCAATTATGAGGCAAGTTTGTCAACTAGAACAACAGCGTCAAGCCATTATCATTCTGTTGGAATATCCCGTCAAGCACGTGGATAAATGGTGCCGTTTTTTTTTCGATTGCAAGAAAGCTGCAGCGGTTCAGCAAATACGTGTGATTTCATACACTATATATAACACCACTACACCTAAAAGTCTAGCTGCTACCTCGGTTAGAGGCGCGCAGAGCAATTAGGCTCTATAAGGCATTTCCGGCAAATTACATAACTACGTTAAACACACTGCTATACTTGTTTAAAATAGAGCTGTACAGACTATAGCTATGAGGTGTGTTCGAATAGCAAATAAATAATGTAAAATTTAATGTACGTAAAATTAGCCGAGGTGTAAATTTGTCGTATTCCATGTGGTAATAGTGCAGCATTTTCCGTGTTCAGTGATGACGACGTCTTGAATATATGTGAAGGCCCCTCGTGATCTACTGCCCAACATCTAGACTGTCAAGTCCTGGAGAACCTAGAACTAAATTACCTAAAGGTTTCGTTATGTGGCTTCGTTATGTGTAATCATTCGCAATGTATCGGCTATATTTTCATCATGAATAGGCGTCTTCTTGTCTCATCTAACCCCTGGAGAGAGCTTTGTTTTTGGAAATGAGTCGTTTTAAAAACACAAGCACGATTCACACGAAGAAGACGTGGCGCGAAAATTCCTTCCTGATGCAGCTACTCTTTCTTCTCCAACGTACAAATGCCACGATATTCGGAATCTTGCAATATTCATTCGGGTAATTACCACGACATGTCATTGGCTGTCATGGTCTGTAGCCACCCGTGCTTTGCGGGGATCGAGCAGAATGGTCAACGCGATCACACCCTAGCAGCCCGAAACACGTCCAGACATGTGATTGCAAAACACATCTGATGACGGCCGGTAACTATGAATACAAATAGTCTTCCACGGATCGTGGGGAAAATATGGAGCATTCTTCGGCTCAGTGTCTCCTAACTAACCTGTTCACTATGTTGAAATCACTACTTCTTACCATTCTGAGTATCTCCAGCTGTGCGGCGCATCCTCTACTTGAGCGCCAGAACGCGAATGCCTGTCATGACTACGTCCTCGTGAGCGCTCGTGGAACATACGAGCCCCAGGGTCCGTCGGTCGGATTTCAAGATGCCGTCAATAACACATTGCGCAGCATTCAGAACGGAATTGAATATGATGTTGTGTATCCAGCAGCGGAGGACCAGCAGGGCACGGATATAGGAGCCAAGGACGTTCTCAACTTCATACAGCAGGGCAATCAGGCATGTCCACAGCAGAAATATGTTCTTCTTGGCTACTCTCAAGGGGCAACAGTTTGTTTGATGGCTCTGAAGCAGCTAGCTAGCCAGCCAGCTGCGGATACCATCGACGCGATTGCCTTGATCGGAAACCCGTACCAACAGAAAGACAAATGTTATACGCTCGACCAAAACGGAGGGCCGAGCACGAGAGGCAGGGACGGCGTTCTTACGTCTCAGGATCCTACTCTTGGCGATTTGACGGTTTGGGACGATAAAGAAAAGGTTCTCAACGTCTGCTATACAGGCGATCTGGTGTGCAATGGCATATCAAACGACACGAACTTTGAGAACCACCTGCAATATGGATTTTCACCTCCTGTCCAGTCACTCCTCTCACGTTTCTTGGCTGCAAAGATTAAGCCAGCTGCGTGAGCGGGAGATTTGGGGCCATTTTCGACCAATAGATATACGACGGCGAACAGTGTGCCATTGTTAAGGGACAACGAAGCTTCAGGGCTCAGTGTGTATATAGTTAAAAGCTTTCCGTACAGCAAAAAGGCAAAGCATTAGTGATATAAAATCTTGCTCAATACATCAGCCCGCAATATTGATGCCCTCATCATCAGCTTCCATGCCGCCCGTTTAATGGACAGGATCACCGGCCGAACCCTATGGCATCGATCATATGCTCAGAAACCACACCTGCAATATGGCCGCAGCGGCCCCCTGCATCATCACATGGCGCAAACTACCCCTGCCCCACCACTAGATTTCGGAGTTTCTACTGTAACGGAAACTTGTGAATTGGATCAGAAGTTCCGGGCTTGAACATGCTGCATATCGGGTCAGTCTTTGGCCTGCGCCGTGCTAACCCTCCACAGAAATAACTCGTGGCGGCCGCGTAGAGGATTCGATCTGAATTGCCATGATTATAGGGAGCCCCTCCACTAGAAGATGGACGGAGTAAGGGGTTTCAAATTCTCAGCTTTAGGCGTTTTGGGTTACGGTCTCCCCCGGAATAAACGAACGACCCACTTCGAAAGACACCAATGTAGTGTGGTATTATAGACTCAAGACCTGGGAGAGAGTGTTGCTTGAAGCCGTGTTGCGGTACTTGCATCGGCACTTACAGCCCGTCGCAACAGGAGCATTGGCGGTTTGTGCACGCGAGATTTCCGGAACTCCCATGGATGGTTACATAATGTCTTCGTACAGCTCACTTATGTCAGCCGTCCATGAGCCCAATAGCAATGCCTTCCTTGATCAGGGGGGTCGGTCGGTACAATCTAGTAGGCGGGCTGCATGGACACATCTCCACCGACCATACTCAGACAGGCCGCTCTGCAGATCAGCCCAAAGACGTCGGTAAAAGCCACCTAGCTGCTGAGTACATTAAATTTTACGTTATTGGTCTTCTATCCCTTCAACAAAAAACCGAGTGCTTGGGGAATATGCAACTCTACAAGTTACTACGTTTTTAATCGCACAACCATCGGTGCGGCTCCAGGGAAAGTTGTCGCGGCGGGCGGATATTATCTTGGCAGACTATGGGGAGCCTCCTCCCGTGTCGCGTATCAACACCGCTCTATGAGTAATGTCATCAATAATGCTGGCTGTCATATTTGGAATGCAGGCGACGAGCGCGCAGATCATGTCTCATTTGGCGAGTTTGGCAGCACAGGGGCCGGCGCCGTGGGGAAAAGAGCGATATTTGCCAAATGTCCCAGCAAAAGAGTTGCTGGTAGGTGGCATCTTGGGAAGCAAGCTGCGGCTCTGCGTTCTATGTTGACAAGATGTATCTGTGACCCCGACAATGCAGACTTTGTTCAAGGCAGCGCTATGTTATCACAGATTACAAGGGGGATTAATTACAACGCATCTGCTGCAATCGAGGCTTGGGTGGTAGACCGTGGTGAATTGCTTTTCTCATTCTCCATGTCACTCTTCCGCGGGCGGAAACATGGGCGGATGCGACGCAGCTTCTGCGCTTTTTTTTTTTTGAAAGCCTATTTGTCAACACGGCAACGCGTACAATGCAATGCGCCCTTTCGCTTGTATAGTTCACTTGGAGGAGCTTTCGACAATCTATTTGGCAGCTTTCCGAACACTTCACTGCCTTTCCACCTCCAAGCCCTCAAGATCAAGCTCTTCCTGGCGTCTCCGAATCAGAAGCTTAGCTTCAGGATCAGGCAATATTGACATTCCAAACGCAATGGGTTGGGGACGAAGTCCGCTTGCCAATTTCCAGTCATACTTTAGGAGCAGGTGAATCAACGCGATCTTGACCTCGTTTGCCGCAAAGAAGCGACCTGGGCAAGCATGCTGACCATGACCAAAGCCAAGGTGATCAGCGCTGGTGCTCACTAAATGGGCGTGCTTGTCCTGGCCGGCCGTCTCTCGCATTCGCAGAAACCTATAGCCGTCGTACCTCTCAGCTTCGGTGTATCTGGATGAATCCCACATATGAGCCGCGTCGGCGATGATCTTCTCGCCTTTGAACAACTTCGTTCCGTCCGACAACTCCATGTCTTTAGTCACAAGACGTCTCATTGGGGCTGTCCCAGCTCATTGTTAGCAACATGTAGCATCATAGGGCCATGGAAAGCGGAACCGGAAATTCTCATACCTAACACGGCAGGTTTAAGTCTCTGGGACTCTTTAAACACGCTATCCATTAGTTTGAGATTATACAACGAAGTCTTCTTGAGCCCCTGAGTAGTCAAAACCTCAATAACCTCGCTTCGGAGTGGTTCAATGAGCTCGGGGTGCTGCGCGAGGTCTAGCATTACTTGCACAAGCAAATCACTAGTCGTGTGAATGGCTACCAGAGAGAGCGTGATTTGTTTCAGGGCAGGATCACAACCGTCATTGCATTCCTGCTCAAACCATTCGATAGAATCGTCAAAGCGAATCTTTTCACCGCGCTGTGCCGCTTGCTGCTTAAGGTTGTTGCGCTTTTCGATATGAGGTGCCAAGACTTGGCGGGCTGTGGCAAGCTTCCGTCGAAGCTCCCAGCAGGCTGGCATGAACCAATGGACAACAGGGCGGAGATTACGTGGCCAGGCACGGATTGTGTCGCTCAATTGAAAAGCTGCGGAAGTGTAGTCTCCAGAGGCCTGGATGGGGCAATATGTTAGCGGATTGTCGTATGGAACTGAAGTAGCAGTAGTCAAAGACCGGTGAGATGTGTACCTTGACCCATTCTTCATCCCTGCATAGATCTTCTCCCATGAATATACGAGACGACATTTGGGAAACGACTCGCATGATGTCGATCTTGGGATCAATCTCGTGCCAGTCTTCACTGAATTAACGATCTTCAACGTTGGACTGGAGTTGGGAGAAGTATCACTCACTGGTTGAATCCGTAAATAGCCTCTTCAACCCGTGCGTTGCTTCCTGGGATATGGAGCCCGTGAGTTTTGCTATGTCCATGAATGAGCAGGCATGATTTGGTGCTACAGCAGTCAACGTGCACAACGTACTAAGCGCTTTCGTCAAGTGTTTCGTTATCAGTTTTGGCATATTGTCGTTTCCCCCGAAGGGTTCGAAACCAGGGATGTACGCATGGGCATCCTTTCAACTAGTAAGCAGCTTCGCTTGCTTTGGAGGTGGGCAAATACTTGTTGTTACTTACATCTACAGCCGGGATGGCAAAGTTCAGACTTGGGTGGCTCCGTATCTCATCAATCAGCTGAGGGGGAAGAACGATGACCTCGCCAAAATCGCAGTTTAACCTGTAGGGTTTGTCTCTGTAGCGAAGCCTGCCTTGGATCAGAATTTCCTTGCTACGGGACACAAAATCATTGACGCGACTTTGTGTGCTGAACTCAAGTGGCTTCTTCGGGTTTAACTCCGGAAATCTCTTTCGACGCCGACTGCCAGACAGGCGTAGGACAGAAAATAAAACACACAAGACAGCAATGATAGAGAGAGGCTGCCTTTCAAGCAAGCTCGCGTACGAAAGTAGAGCCATATTCGACGCTGATGATGACCAGGTTATTCATTGTCGTAGTACTGGGATGCCTGAGTTTTTAACTTCCCCGTCTTGCAAGGGGCCATGGTACTCCTCGGTCAATGTACCACCACATCTTGCAAAAACTTTTATGCATTTGCATCAGCTCATACCACGAGGTCAGTTGGTGTCACCCACAGTAGGTGTACGGGGCAGGTGGACGGACTCATAGACCTACGCGAGTCCGAGATCATCGCCCGCGGAACGCGCGGAGTGCTACCCTCAGTTCGCGATCACCACGGCAGGCAGGGAAAACGGCACGAATTAGGCCGGATTCAGATTAGCTCTTGTTTAGATACAGTTCCGTGAATGTAAGGTCAGAAATGTTGCCTAATAATGATGTGTGACGAACAATCATCTCTCTACGTGGTTGTGCCGTCGCGGTGATGCTGTGTGACACTGGACCCGCCGGACTCCCCCCAGATCCTTTGACTGCCGACTCATACGGGGAAAATATCTGCTGTAGTAGTGTTCTACGATGTTTCAAATGAGCGTCGGATAGTAATGACTCATCGACTTTTCCTTTGGTCACATATTCCTGGCTTTATTTAGTACAATGGTAACGACCGCTACTCTTACAAACTGGACAGGTCTCCTCTCCCGCGCGCTCTTTCTCTGCCACTTGAACCTCATCGCCTGCACCTCATGTTCAGAAATGGCCACCTGATATCGAGTGTAGGATGTATTACGTCAAGTTCTGGCTGCTCTATCTAGCAGGAGGTCGCCCAAGCAAATTCTATCAGTACGCCATGGTATAGGAGATGGAGTATGTCAATTTTGATGACGCACGGCCAAGTTCGTCATGTAACATCCGCAGCCTGGTTCAGCGGGCCATAACCCTGCGTGGAAAACGGACAGGAGTAGACCCCGGGCGCCCGTTAGACATCTGCCGCGTGTGTTGCATTGCGTACTTTGTGATTGTTGTGATGTTGCAGCGGGCCGAGAAGAAGGCGCTGTCTCGCATGGCCCAATGTCTGACCAATTTTCCAAAGGCGAGTCAACCTTGGCAACTACTAGTTAACTAAATGCCGTGGAGGAAAAGGCAGTGATCGACAACGACTTTCTTTATTGTCCAGCTTTATATTGGCCTTCTGCGGACCTCTCGGCCGGACCTCTGCTTTGCACTACATCAAAGTTGTGGTCTTCGCTACCGGCTCCTAAGTCAAGATTGATCTTGACGTCCCTGTCTGGGCAGCAATCGGTCTCACGTAAACATGGGATCTGAATATATTGACCATTAATACCTAAGCCCAGCCCAACCCCAAAGCCGGCCCCTAACTCACCCGGTTCACCAAGCGGAGATGGATGCTGCAAATAGCGCAATCCAGTACAGGCGTGTACATGTCGACACTATGCATGGCATGAGATAAAACAGTACTTCTTGCGTATGCTCCGAAGTCGATTCATTCTTGGTTAACATGCCGCAAAGCAGTTCTCAAAGCTGAAGAGGAAGAGGGTCACGGCTTACGCAACAGAGGAATATATACTTTACATGCTAACTCTAATGCGTCTATGAAAGCTCAGACCAGAAGCCCAATCATCACACTTGAGGCAATCACAGCGCCGTAAGCCAGCTTCATATACGGGACGAAACTGACGGCCGTGTTGGGGGTCGATGTTGGAGATATACCTCCTGTCCCCGTCCCTGTCGCCGTGCCTGTGGTCGTAGCCGTAGCCGTAGCCGTAGCCGTAGCAGTAGCAGTCATAGATCCAGCATGTGCGGTGCACCATCCTTTGCCATCGACCGAAATTGCAGACCAGAGAGCACTTCCCGCCGATGCCGGCCCAAGGGAGGAACACGCATCTTCTGCATTATCCCACCTGGAGGGATTGAAGCTCCCGTCCCCGTTGAAGCACAGGCATTGGGCCTTGGCCGAGGCCGGTCCGCTTACAAACGCCGAAGCTGACGCAGAAACGCAGCTCGACAAAAGCGAAGTTATAGTTGCGCAAGGCCCAGGAGCAGAGGCCACCGTCCGCGTGATCTGGCTGCCGCCGCCGGGTTTTTGAAGAGCGGCAAAGCACGCGTTCGGATCCGAGGCAGAGCAGCAGTGAGAGATTTGCGCTGGGAAAGGCACAAAGGTCCCGGGACCGGAGACGCCACAGCCTCCCCATCCATAAGGCAGGCCCCTGCAGAATCTAGGGACACAGTCTATATTTAACAAGGTTCGGTTAGGCCCGGCGAGACAAGGAGTAAACTGCTGTAAACTGAAGCTTCCTACTCACCAAGTTGGGAGTTGGAAAAGGGGCAGGTTTTAATGAGGTTGTTGCAGTAGGTCTCCTTCTGCAGACCTTGAAACGTCGTGTCCAGCGGCTGTACAAGCGGTAGGACAGCGGCCAGGGCGAATAAGAAGCGAGCCATGGTGTTGGTTTCAATAGATGGAAAGGCCGAACTTGAATTTGAACTTGAATACCAAGAAACGAGCCGAGGAATGACTGCGAACGGAGGCGCGAGGGCTCGGAGCTCTTATAACCATTCAAGAGTCGTGATCTAGAACTGGACCGGCACAGACAGGCTGAGCCCTCGGTGTTGCTGCTTCATCGGCAGCTAATCCAATCCAGAGCCATGACCGTCGTAGCTGTTGCCAGGGCCTTGCATTGCGCGTTACATGCTTCAATCCTATTGGCTAGCGAGGCTAGAACGGCAGCACTATTGCGCAGTTTTGCATACTCAACAGCTGAATCATGGCGTCAAATAGTGCTCAAGATATTGAGGGCTGAGTTTCTAGCCTCGCCGGCTCGCCGTCTCACGCCCGCCACACCCACTCCCTCCCACTGCGCCACCCGCCTCGACTGCGGAGGCTGCATCTTAGGACGCCAATTTTTCGGCTCCCGGCACCGACCCTTGCCAGGCGAATGTATGCGTGTATGTACAATGTGTGAGTGCTCCGTAGAGGTTGTGTTTTGCTGGAGAAGACCGACGGCGGGAGCTAAATCTATCTAGATCGAGATGCGACGGCTGACTGTTGGAGCGGAGTATTTATTGTACGGAGTAATCGTTTGTACTATATACTACCTACGGAACTACCTTGGAACTACGTAGGTAGGACTAGACTGGACTGGACTGGACTGATGCGAACTCCATATGTAATTACTGCAGCCCCGAATCTGTGGACCCTTTGGTTAACCATTTGACGGAGTTGATAGCCCTTTTCTTTATCTGCCGGGATCTGATCGGCTTACACAGGCCTCAAAGTGCAAGATGGCAGCAACAGACCAGAATGGATAAACGTCTACTCCATATATCTCTATCCAATTTTTTTAACAGATGAAATGCTACATACATGTCCCATGCATGTCTCATCTTCGTTCACCAGATCCGGCGATCTGTCGCTCCACAGCATCCAATCATCTGCATATCATCGGGCTCTCTTTTCCCACCACTGACTGACTGACAAGTCCTTCATCAACTGTCCGACACAAATGGTTATCTATGCTCCCGAGTCGCAAATTCCGGACTCACTGAAACTCCGAGCTCGCCGCGCCCACTTACTTACCTGCTTACCTGCTTACCTTCGTACCGGCTTACCTGCGTGCCCGCTTACCAACAGCTGGGAATTGCGTGCTCATTGTCACCGAAACGCTGATATAAACACGTATCAGCAACTACATGTGCCGGACGCAGTCATACATCGTCAACAACCAGCGACCATCTGGAAAAAAAGCACTTTTCTAGAAATCTGCCGCTCAGAGTCCCGACGTTCTGTCGTGTTGTGCGGTGCAAGGTAGCGGTTTCAATTGCCGCCCTGACAGTGAATCCCCAAACTCCGACACTTCAACATCACCGCCGTCGCCATCATACCTTTTTTCTTCACCCACACGGTGCCAAAGCTTCCCCATTGACATCTGTACTCTCTCTCTCCCTTTCTCCTTCCCCCCTTTTCCCCCTCTCTCTGGCAACATGACGGTCGATCAGAACCTCGCCCTCCCCCGCATCTTGTGCCTCCACGGCGGCGGCGTCAACGGCGAAGTCTTCCGCATGCAGTGCCGCACCATCATCGCCCAACTCGCCCACTCATTCCGCCTCGTCTTCATGGACGCGCCCTACCTATCCAGCCCACACAAGGACATCGTCCCTGTCTACGGCGACTTCGGCCCCTTCTACCGCTGGTCAGCGTGGAACGACGAGCAGCCCAGCCTGCCGCCCACCGCGCAGGCCGAAGACGTCATGAACTCGTGCCTCTCCACCATGCAGCAGGACCAAGGCTCCGGAGACTGGGTCGGCGTGCTGGGGTTCTCGCAGGGCGCCAAAATAGCAATCAGTTTGCTGTGGGCGCAGCAGCGAGCAGAGGAGGTGCTGGGCCGCGGCCAGGCAAGGACCGACTTCAAATTTGGCGTCATCATGGCTGGAGGCGCGCCTATCGCTCACTTGGATGTCAGGCTGCCGCACCGGCCGCGGCACATAGCAGATTCGGCCATGTTTATACCCTCGTTTGACGACTTGCCGGATGCGCCGTATGGGGAGCACGTTGTGGATATCCCGACGGTGCATGTGCACGGTTTACAGGACGCGGGCATAGAGAGACACCGGCAGTTGCTCGAGCTGTACTGCAAGCCGGGACAGACGAGGTTGGTGGAATGGGATGCCGGCCATAGACTGCCGATCAAGACGGTGGACGTGCAGCGTGTAGTGAGGGAGATGCTGGATGTGGCGAGGCAGACGGGAGCTATTTAGAGTTATCGAGATGCGTGGCGTGGCATGATATGGTTGGTGCAGATAGACTTTTGTTTGTTTTCAAGTGGTGGGAGGATTATTCGCGAATGATGATGCATGCTCAGACGTTGCTTTCAGTGCTACGGAACAATAGACGACAATTAGATCCACAAGACGTGTCCACGGGTCAATTACGAGGCAGACAGCAAATCCATCTGATGCTTCTTGTTTTTGTAACTGCAGGGAATACCGTTCGCTATCGCCTCATCCTGCAGCTCATGCGGTGATATGCCCAGCCCAGAATCGGAACCGCTGGCCAATTACCCTCATCCTCTCTATGTTCCTACCTGATCCCATGCACAGGATGTTCAGCGATCGCCGCCACCACAATGCAAAATAAAATGCAAACAAGAGGAAAATACAGCCCGCCCAACGCCAAGCCTCTCATCCATACAAGAAAGTTTTTGTAATAATATATATATGTGTTATATGTGTGCCGGAACAAGACAGTGATGCAGAGATTATATTATTCTACCCCTCCCCCAGCTCTCTCCCCTCCGTCCCCTTTCCTACCGACCGAATCCAAAGGATCTCAGTCTGTCACAATTTGGCTTAGGGTGCGCATTTGCTTCCGCCATCTTCTCGGTATCTTCATAGAACCATCCCATGGCATCTTCCCGCATTCGCCGCTGGATGATGTTCTCATGCTCGCATCTATTTTCTAACAAGCGCAAGAAGTTGACCTCGGCCGTTCGATCCAGCTGGTTCAGCTTCGCTTTATTGTATGATTGGATGTCCTTGGGGTTGACAAAATAGTTGATCTTGTATTTGGGTGTGGTACGTCCCTCGGTGTAAGGTGCTTGCGGGGCATCCCAGAACATTCTGGGACTGGATGAGCTCGAGCCGCCGGTGAATAGGGACGATATCATGGGTAGGATGAAGAAGATGAGGATAGGTAGTAGCGTCAAAATGTTTTGCCATCCACCAGCCTGTGGTTCCTCGCCTTGTGCTTCTCGCGGTCGTCGTCGGGGTGTTGCTCCGCCAAATTGGTGTACTCGGATGCCAGGGCCTCCGCCAAAGTTGAACACAAATTGAGGGCCAGTATCAAAAGCTACTCTCTTGTTAGTATATCCTAACCTCACGGCACTTGCCATCAAAGGGGGGCCATCAGATCTCACCTCCAAATGGTCCACCACCACCACCGCCAAACCCTCCTCCGCCACCAAAGAACCTAGCAAACATCTCCTCTGGGCTGATATCCCCATCATACGCATTGCGAGGGCCCCTGCCACCGGATGCTTGTCGTGTGGCAAATCCAGAGAAGGGATTCTGCGCCTGCGCACTGGCAAATCTGCTATCCGGGTCGGTGCCGAACTTGTCGTACTTTTCGCGCTTCTCCTTGTCTCCCAGAATACCAAACGCCCGGCTGACCATCTTGAAGGCCTCATCTGCATGCTCATGGCCATTCTTGTCGGGGTGTGTCAGCAATGACTGCTTTCGATACGCCTTCTTGATGTCGGATTCTGTGCAAGTCGTTTTTACGGCCTCGAGACTTAGAATATCGTAAAAGGCGGTTGCGTTGCATCTTCGAATTCGCAACACCGCTTCCTTCTGCTCGACTGTGTATGCGCGTCCTTGGTTTCCCTGTTTGTGTTCGCGGTGACGAGCAGAGCCGTCGCCCGTACTCGCCCCGGAGGCTGCGGCGCTGGGCATTGGAAGGCTGGGTTTCAGGCGTCCGAATTCTCAAGCGTCGCAGTTTATGTCATGTGCAATCGTTCGAGGTTCGGTCTATGTCGATGCAGATGACGGTCGTCGAAGGGCTCGGACAACAGATGGAGCTCGGTCCAGCTTACGCAGTGAGGAAGGTGGCTTGTTGAACCACGACAATTCGAGTCTCGGCCGCTGCTGGCTAAGGAGTTCTTACGTCGCGCTCACAATTACAGTTATGGCGTGTTTGAATAGGCTGAGCAGTGAGGCAAGAGTACAAAGCCCTGGCGATGCTTGGTGCGACACAATAAATACACGGCAATTTAAAAATGGATTGCGCAGACATTCGGAATCCAATCTGTCCACATGTTGTTCGCCGGTCCGTTGCGGTTCCAGACCAACAGGCAGCCCACAGAACAGCGGTACGTACCATTTGGTGCTTCGGTGTCGTGGGCGGCCTTTATCTACGCCACGTGATAGCTTACCAGATTACCCTGCAGATTCCGCCTCGAGGAACTTGTTTATGGTTTTCTATTCAGCATATAGAATGAATGAAAGTTTGTTTCATGGTCGTATACTGTAGTCACCTTGTTAATGCAGTAACTGGATTCTCGACCGGTACCGATATTTTCTAGACCCGAACACTACCTGGACAAATTAAACTTAAGTGTCGCTAAATCATGTACCTGAAGCGGGTAACCTCTTACTAAATCCTCAACAACAAAAGGTTTCTGGCAACACGGTCTAGTTTATTTAACACACATTTTAAATCCAGGTCTAGTGCACCTCACTACTCATTTCAAGTTTACTCTACTACTCCATTTGATCAATTTGCATGCCTATGATCCCGCTGTGTTAAATTGAAGGTCACGTGACGCGAGGTAGTCGACTTTCTTTCGCATCCTTGCCTCGACCATTCATACACCTGTCTGCACGAGGGTCGCGACGCAGCTACGCAGTTCACGGCCCAAAATGCAAGGAACGAGGGCGCTTCTCAAGCGTTCGGTGTGGAAAGGTACGTTTCGCGTCTCAAGTCGCTCCTGACCAACATCATCAGCTAACCGTACCGTCAAGGACCTCATCTTGTCCCGTAAGCTAGAACCCGCAGCAAGCCTGGATTCGCCCGGCCCGGCCGCAAGATTCTAATTCCCCTCGCAGACTACCAATTGTGTTCCCTAAAAAACAAGGCGACAAAGTGCCCCCTGTTCGAACGCAAGCCCGATCAGCGACCATTCTACCCAACTTCGTGGGGCTGAAGTTTGAGATTCACAATGGCAAGGATTATCACCAGGTGATGATAACGGAGGATATGGTTGGGCATAAGCTGGGAGAGTTTTCGCCGTACGTCCCCGTTTGACCGGCCCTTTTGCAAGGCGGATATTGAAAAATCTACGATACTGACAGTTGGAACAGGACCCGGAAACCTAACATTTGGGATAAAAAATAAAGATGGTTAAATCGAAACGTTTCGAGGAAGGAAGATGACAGCGATTTGTACAATTTCACTTGTAATATACGGCAAAATCATGACCAACCAAGCATAGAGGACTATGATGTCCCCAATTGATCTATCCCTGAATATAGTAATTTTATGTTTCTATGGTATACTTGCGCACCTTGAGACGATAAAAGTCGAACAAAACGCCAAATTAGAAACCACTCTTGCCTTCCCAACGCCAATACTCCAGTTCCTTTCAAACATAAACCAAGCGATGGCCTGCCTCTCATTAGGGACACCTATATATAGTATACAAGACCCCTCCGGATCCATTTAGCGATAGAATTCGCTCCGCTTAACATTCACACCGTACTCCCCTACGGCCATACCCAAATCCTCCATGGTCAGCACTGTTCTATTCTGGCTTCCGCCCTGACCACCACCACCATACCCGGGGCGCTGGATACCCAAAGGGGCACCCTTAGTTTGATCCTTATTACCAGGCTGGCCTGCCTGCTGTCCTGGAATGGGGAAACCGGCAGCCGCGCCCAGCGTCCCCATCGGGTTGTTAGTGTTACTTGACGCTCGGATTCGACTGTACTGGTACGCATCTGCAGCTACGTCTGCAATGAACTTTTGTGTCGCGAGAGCGAGTAAACGCGCCAGGCGGGCATCGGTCTGCGGCGGAGGAGGGAGACCAGCTTTGGTCATGTAATAGTTTGTGACGGCGTCCGGAATCTAGACGGTGCGTTTTAGCAAACCACCTCCGGATGGCTCCAAACGTGGCAGAGAGGATTAAAAAGGAACGCACGATTGGGGCATAGTCATCAATTTTATTCAGGAATTCCCGCAGAGACGTATCCTTGCGAGTTGGTAGTTTGGCTTCTTGCGGGGGTGCCATCTCCGGTGGCGGATTCGGTCCATCGTGAACCTCGAGGGATTCTGGTTGCCCATTTTGCGGGGCTGTTTGATGCTCGTGAATTTCGGGCATTTCGCTAGCCATTGTCAAATATGGCTGGTTTGTGGTGATATTGCGAAAAAGTTGGAAGGTGTTCGTGATGAACGCTCAAGTTGACAACCTGCGAAGGACAATGCGGTCGGCACGGTCACGTGACCTTCCGTTGTCTTGGTGCAAATAAAAGTTGCGCGTTGCATAGGACATTCTATAGATTTAGCGGTTTCCATGGGTTTGATTTTAATGCATGGGCCTCATGGTGGAAAGAGCGCAAACAAGTCCATACAGGTCTTGCGACGACAGATCATCTGGTGTGGCAATTGACTCATTCACATGCTAAAATAGGGGCAGCTAGGTGTTACCTACGGGCAGATTGACTTCACGCTATTATTCTTTACCCTAGGAGTTCACACTGAGTTAAGCCGTAGAAAGATCTTTGGTGTTGTTGGTTTATGTTGTTCATGCTTATTAGCGACCTTCATATCATCCTAGGTACTTTTACACGCGTTTTAACAAATTCACCTCCGTCTATTACCGTGTCTTGAGGCCTCGTGGTTTGTGCCGGCGCCAAATCTCATTATGACCTCAAATTCAGTATTCGCCAATCAACGCCACCGTGCTAGCCAGTCCCATGGCTGATTTGTACTTTTGATCCATTTTCTTGAGTGCAGTGTCTTGAGAAGTTCTGCAAAACCATGGTACTTGTGCCGTACTGCAGTTCCATTTGCTCGTAATTAGGTATGAACAGTCGACTGTTCAGCCTAAATGCACCTTACGAGCGATCCGATTCCCGGATAACTAATTCTCTCCGCGGGATAGTTACATGCGATCGGTGCTTGCTTAGACAGGGAGCTTGAACTTCTTGCCCTTGAGTATCTTGGTGTAGTAGACATAAAAGAAATCGCTGTACAGGACAGTCTGAATGACACCGGCAATAATGGCAATCCAGTCGGTCTTATACTTGATGTCCATGAAGTATCGGTAGATCCAGTTAGGGATGTATAAAGCTCGATAGCTTCCGAGCGCAAACAGATAGTGAGTGGTGATGGTCTCGGCTTCGCCAGTTCTCTGGAGCATGAAGAGCTGGGGCAAGATGGCCACAGACTCGAGCCAAATGGAAAATGCCCACATGATTTCCGCGAATGTGTACTTGTAAGGAAGGAGAAGAGCAAGGGCAGCGGCACCGGCAAGGAGGTACTGGACGCGGAATGTATCAACATTCGGATCGTTCGTAGGTTTGTAGGCGTTTGTCATGAGGTATATGATGTAGCCCTGGGCGCCGATAAAGGTGATCTTGAAGAACAGATTGTATAGACTGTCCGTCGAGAAGATATCTGCAGGAGCGAAATATTAGTTTTCGGGGTAGAGCAGAGACAGGGGCTTGGTAATGACGGTATTTCTAGCCGTACCGAGATATCGCGTCACATAGACGAATAAATATAGAGCTTGCGATTTGAAGGAAATGCCCGAGCAGCTCTGATGATTGTTAGTAAATGGTGCGATGTGGTACCTTAGTGCCTAGCACTTCCGGAGGGGGGGGGGGGGGTTTCGCTTCGTCTCGTACATTGAGCTGGACCATCTTGTGCAACAAGATGAGGATACTCGCCAGATGCGAGAAATCCGCTGTGACAGCAGTTAGCAAGCTCAAATTCGTATCGTATTGCGCCTCCCATCATATCGCATTGCAAGGCAGTGGTAGCAGGTCGAGAGGTGACAAACCAGCAACGCGGAAGACGTTAAGGACCATTTTGAAGCGATGGGATTGCGATCGCGCGAAACCTGACGTGCCCGTTTGATGACGATCGACTGTAAATCGCACGCTCAATAGGTAGGGAGAGTGCCGTCAAGAAGATGCTGCTTGCAATGCGTGTTGTCAATTGCAATTTCGAATACCGTGGATAAATGTGGACGGAGGATCGTGAAAGTAAAGAAGGGAGCTTGACCACAACAGCTGCTAAGGGAAAAGGACACGACGCGGTAGTGGGACAAGGAACTGGGGATAGACGGTAGTTAGGTCATAGGCCCACCAGCTCCAAGTGCCTGATGCAAGTCGGTGCGTACAGCGGATGCGGTGCGTACGGAGTACAGTGGGTGCGTACAGCGGTAGCTGGACAGACTGATGTATCAGCTAGGCAACCTAGTGCAGCGGGCGCGCATCTCCTGGAGCTGGCGCAGGCGCTGAGGTAGTGCCACTGGCTGGGCCATGGGAAACAGGAGACAGGGGAAAAATGACCAAACTTACCAGCGCTCTAACACTAGAATTTAGGGAGAAGTATGGAGTATAGGGTCACGCACTTGAGCCCACCCCCTGCTTCTTGACCCAAACCCCCCCTTCTTCAGCGATGGTATCAGCGTATGGTCTTGTCGTAATTGGCAGTAGTATGGCTTCGCCAGAGCTCACCCAATGTCTACCTCTGAAATAGGACCAATGCAGTTGCTTCTTATCCGAACACTTGATCTGTTTGAATAATGCCAACGTAAGCCCGACTTCACAAGCATCCATGACCTTCTTCCTTTGCTCCTTTTCCCCCTGGTAATGTGACTATGAGCGTAAAATACCTGCTTTGTCATTCACCGTCCCAAAGTCCAGGGACCCTTTGGATGAGCTGACCACCCAACTAGCCCAGCTCCGAGGCCTTACCTAATCCGCGCCACACCTCGTCTTGCCCATAAATGTGGCGCAGCATCGGTGTCTTGGCACTAACCTGTTCGTGCCTTTGTCGGACAGGCAGCGCTCCGTGACGTTATTACAAATGCTCCTTCGCGGCACCGAACTTGCCCGACGTATGATTCTGCCGTCATCTATAGCTATCTCTGTGCTTTATCGAACTGCCCACGTTTCCGCTTGATATATAAATACTTCTTTTGCGCCCTCGTATAGCATTTATGCCTGCTGCGGCTATACCTTTTATATCGTACCGTGGATTTTGGAACTTTACCCATCAACCTGAGGACGCTCTAGAAGCTCACTACCGTATTTGTAATCACATTCTAAAGTACTCCGTAGCGTCATCGTCGAAACACAGCGCAGACAAAGCAACGCTGTACACCATAACTTGCACCACCTCATTTCGCATTAATTACCGAAAAGCCAGATATTTGTTTCAGAGATGGATTCCGAGCCTGAGGACTCTGTGTCTGGCTGGATCGCCATCACTGTAACACATCGCAAACAGAACTACACCTTCGACTTCCCAGACGACGCCACAGTGCCTGACTTGTTCGATGAGATCGCCGAAAGCCTGGATATTCCCCCTTGCAACCAAAAGATTTTTGTATCAAAGGGCCCGCTTCTCAAAGCGCCGTTCCAGGAACCATACATGGCACTGGAAAATCTCCGAGGCAAGACACTGACGTTGATGGGTTCAGGCGCAGCGGCGGTCCAGGCTGTTCAAAGCATGTCCGAGAAGGTCGCCGCCAGGAATGCGGCGCGCATGGCGCAGAAAGCTAAAATGAAGAAAATAAAGCAATACAGTCGACAGTCAACGGCAGGGTTGCCAGAGGATGCCAAATATACCTTTCTTCAAGTGCGCCCATTGCAGGGCCTACCAAAGCCCGAGAGGAGCCAATTACTTTTGATGAGACTGAAAGAGGACCCTGGCATTAAAGCCGCGATGAAGAAACATAAGTTTACGGTGTCTCTCCTCACTGAAATGGAACCCTTGTCGCATACAGAGACTACGCATGAAGGTACTTCGAGAATTCTTGGGCTTAACCGTAATCAAGGTGAAGTCATCGAGCTTCGACTCCGAACCGATGCACACGACGGGTATCGCGATTACAAGACAATTCGAAATACGCTGTGCCATGAACTGGCGCACAATGTCCATGGCCCCCATGATCGACAATTTTGGGATCTTTGCCACCAGATAGAGCGAGACGTCCACGCTGCCGATTGGAAGTCTAATGGCCATACGATCGGGGAGACGTCGCGCTACATAATCTCTGGTCAGGCTGGAGAGGACGGAGACCACGAAGACGACGGCGGATGGACGGGTGGCGAATTCGTCCTCGGTGGTGCCATGAGCGAAGCTCCTGGGTTGAGCCGGAGAGAGGTCCTGGCACAAGCTGCATTGGAACGACAGAGGAAGGAAGACGGCGCTGAGAGAAAAGCATGCGACGCGGCGGAGAAGGGTTGGCGGCCATGCCAGAGGTCTCAGCAGTCTAGTGATAAGAGTGAATAGCGAGGCTAGCATGTGGGTTCTTGGTTATTGCATTTTGAAAGCGACGGCGGAGCATTTGACGCTTATTACGTCAACCGAGCAGGAGTTTGGCATTCGGGTGCATGCTATCAATCAATGCGTGTGATGTAGCGAATAATTCATTATATTTGACCATGCCAGCTTTGGCCTAGATAGATACTAGTTTAGTTGCCAACAACGTAAACTGTAGTGAAAGTAGTATTATCTCCATTGCCCCTTTGATGCGATTTAACTATGGACGGTGCGTTTGCTGCGAAGTAGTTACTCCGCACTGCAACCCCCATCTCGTTTCCTTGCATCTCATTCGACAAACTCACACTTTGGTCCTTGTCTTCAATAAGGCAACGGATCCAGATCCAACCCCCTGACGCTAAAGTTGAACGAGTCATTGCGCGAATAACTTCCCGCCGTGTCTATATCCAATCTCCCTCGAATGCACTCCCGCAAATCAATATCTGCGTAGATTATGCTCTTGTCATCCTCCCACTGCGGCCCGGCAACTACATCACCATACGGGTTCACAATTGACGATCCACCGCGCGAGGCCCATGAACTGCTAGTCTTGCCTTCATCTAGTCGTGGCGCCGGCCGTCCGTCCGCGGTCTTGTCCGTCCCGTTTTCTTCATCGCAGCACAGAACTATTTCGTTGCCATCGTCGTCGAGCACGGACTTCCGACGCTTCTGTCTTGTAGGACTTGGTGGGGGCAAAGCAATCTCGAAGCCATCCTCTGTAATGGCAGAGTTGCGCCTCATTCTGCTTTGCGCAGGACTCCTTCGTGATGAGGCTCGCACGTGGGACGAAGACGATACATCCTGTCTGGCGGCCATGTTGCTACTCATGACAAAGCAACGGCCCTCAATGCCTACGGTACGCATGAGACTGAGCCATGCATCGCGGGCGTCAGCCGTGGGGGCAAGGTACAAGTTGATGTTTTGTGCATAGAGCGCTTGCCGGACGACTGGCATGTAGTTTTCCCAACAGATCGCGGCGGCGAGGTTGACTCGTGTGCCGCGGATAGTGGTTGAGACAGCGCGGAGGGTGGAAGGCGACCCTTGTGCCCAGATGAGGCGTTCGGTGCCGGTCTGAGCATCCGTGTTAATAACTCATCTAATGACGAAGCACAAACACAATAAACAACTGTATGGCGAAGCAGCAATGCGTATACATACCGGCATCACTTTCCGACGCTTCCCAATGATGCCCTCCTCGGGACAAACGTACACAACAGCACAATACAAACTGCCCCCAGCCTTCTCAACCAAGCCCGTCACGATGAAAACCTGCGTCTCTCTCGCTATTTTCTCTAATTCCTCTCTCGTCCCGTCTCCTCTGATGTTCGCATCCCCTTTGCCAGGTAGCTCTCTCTTCACCCACTTGTCCCCCGCGCCTGCGCCATCACCCACCGTATCGCCCAAATCGACAGCATCATCAAAATACTGTGCAAATTCCTCTCTACCTTCACTGGTTCTCTCGCCAATGACGCATCCGAATGCGGTGCCGCGTGGGTATCCTCCGATGTAGGCTTCCGGGAGCAAAAATATATCGATGGCCTGGGAGGCTGCTTGGCGAGCAAGACCAGCCAGCTGGCTGAGAGTGACAGCCTTGGTGGGACCAGCGGCCGGTGAGGCCGTTCCAACACGTATCGTGGGCATATTTGAAGTTCTTTGGTGATGGCGGTGGTGGTGGTGGTGATGGTGGCGATGATGACGAAGGTGAGTGGTAGAGAAGAACGATGCCCTCTGAGGGGAAGCTTCGGAAAGAGGAGGGGAAGGAACAAAGGGAAGTGGGCTTGCTTGGCTGTTTCGTCATGCTATCTAACTCATGGAACTTAGTTACTGGCGATTTCGGAGCTCGAAGGTTCCCCTCTTGAGCTTGATGACTTGGAGCTTAACTTACTCCGTAGCTCATGGGGAGCTCTCGCTACAGTGGCGCGATGGCCCCACCGGTTTGGCCAAATGCAGCAACGGCGCAGACTAGTTATTGCCGTTTACCGTATGATTTCATCGCTCGATCTCACTGTCATTGAGTAATCCCCTTAAACCTCGGAGATGGTATCTCACAATCCGAGCCACGCATAGAAATCGGTTATCTATTTAGAATTTAAATGATGACTTGAGCCTTCCGATTAGACCAGCACCCGAGAAGGGAGGCGCACTTGCGGATCCAAACTGGGACGGAAATTTTTGGAGTTGGGACAGAGAGACTAGATGGGAGTGCCGGTACTACCACCATGTCGTGTTCTAGACTCCACCAGGTATGCGATGCATGTTATTTTACGAGCGGCAAGGTGGCGATTATCAACCAAAACATGGTAGCATTTTATTCCTGTGGCTAAAGGGCCTGGTCCAGAGTCTAGACGTGGGGGAACAGCCGAATTGAAGCTCGATTGCCCGCGCGAGACTCTAGATGTTGCGGGAGGTATCTCTATGGATTTGCTGCAGATACCAATAACTCGGGCGGGTTGCCCTCCGATGTTTTACGCATGCAATAGTCGGAATCTATAACGCTCCTATTTGCATATGCCCCAGTAACTAAATAGAAGATTCTTTCATTCCTGCGCACCCCGCACGATGTCACAGAATACAGTATGCTGGAGTGTGCGTGATAACTATGGCACTGTCTAGCAACGACGAACCCTAGTAAGGGCTGGATTTTGGTTGCTACCTTCCAGAAATGCATCTTGGGCTGATTGTTAGTAGTAACGCTCCTAGTCGCACAGAGCCATAAATAGCCGTGACCCAGGGTTCATATGCAGACCCCGCTGCCTATAACATCGGGGGACTATATCTCAACAGGTCTAGACCAGGCTCAGCGGTAAGCATCTGCGGACATTGAGATAAACGAGAGGTTTCTCTTAGTTTGAGGTGAAGTGCCACTTATCCAAATTCGCTGAAGAGTGAGCATATGCTCGTTGTGTTACCAAACATCCGATCTGAATCTTCGTAATCGGGCGTGCGATAGGACCTGTGTTAGAAATGCGCTATGAAGAACCGAATCCGAATAGAAGGTACTGGAACAGATTTGTGAACAGATTTGGCGCAGCTATCAAGTAAGGGTGGTGACTATTACCTGTCACCGAATAGATTTAGAAGCCACAGCTTCCTAGAAAGCCTTAGTTTGATCTAGCTACTAGTAGGCCTAAATAGAGAATACCAGATTTTGAATATTTGTGCCAAGTAATTTCTTAATCTATACCCAAAACTTGGTACCGATGTTACCATCGTGCATATCCCTGCATATAGATCCGATATGATGATCCCTGCAGATGCAGATTGGCGTCAATAGTTGTTTTCTAGCAAAAACAATCATGTAATAAGAGCCTGTTCGAGCCAGTAATTCTAAAGGTTTTATAGGACCCCATGTCATTAGTGAGTATCTGGACAACTTCTCGAGAGCCTAGGCCGTGGGCTGAATGTCTCACGATAAAAGTCCAGGAAAGACAAGATCGAACTCATTGTTTCGCGGTCGACAGTTTCGTTCTAGATTTGCAGTGGACCCGTGGTGTTGGGAGTCTGGACACAATATCTGTCTCCGAGCTAGGAGGAGATGGACGATTATAAATATCGCTACGGCAGCCGTAGGTTTTTGTAGAATCCAACCTCTTCACCAAGACTTACACTTCCTCAACAGACTAAAAAGCTTGCTTATATACAAAGCGCCCTTCATTCTTCCCGCCTATACCAGCCATGTATCTTCTTGTTTGTCTCGCTCCTCTGTTGGGCCTCGTCGCCTCGGCTCCTGCTGCCCTGCAAGAGAGCAAACCCGAGCATGTCAAAATTCGAGGCATCAGCTTGCTCGGTACTGGCTGTCCCGCCGGAACCGCTGATGTGCAAATAGATGCCACTGGCTCTCTTTTTGAAGCCACTTTCTCCGCTTATGAGATTGAAACTGGGCCTGGGACGTATCCCAGTGACTGGCGCAAAAACTGCAAGTTGACCATCAACATGGAATTTGACTCTGGCTTCCAGTTCGTTCTATCTTTCAAATCCGCCGTTAACGCCAGTATTTACTAACCACGCTAGATTCTCTGTTGTTGATACGAACATGATCGGTTTTGCTGAGATTCCAAGCGGAGTCAATGGCCAATGCATCAACACTTACTCCTTCACTGGCAACGGGGCTGAGCATGTTGACTACAAGTTGCCATTGAAAGGACCCTACAGCGGCAATTTTGATCTTGTGTCCCACCCGGGCATATATTCTTGGTCTCCTTGCGGAGGTAGTACCGCTATTCTCAACATGAATACGGCATGCAACATCAGCCCGACCAGCAAGCCGGCTCTCATTGCAGTGAGTTGATCTATGATGATCCCATAGGCATGATATACTAATTGACAACAGGTTGATCACATCAGCGGAAAGCTGACGGTGAAGATCGCTGTTGAATGGAGATCTTGCGCCAAAAACTAATGTTCATTATGGCTTGCCCCTCTTTTTCCTTGATCATAGCTATCAGGTAGTTATTTTGGGCACTTATGTTTGAGTTGACAGGGTGTTTGATTGGGAGCTGGAAGGACATAGCGCTAAGAAAAGAACAGGGTGTGAACCTTTGTAACAGAGAAGGGATAGTTATTTACTAGGTGCGACATATTACTACTGTAGATGCAACGGTTTCAACTTGACGAATTCTGCTTATTGATCTTGCTTAACAGTGGATTTGTAACAAAATAAAGACCTTGTCTTTCGTCATATCAATGCTGGCGCTCAAAGCCGCAGCTACTGCTGTACCGAGCACCCCGTAAATGTTGGTGCTTTTATTGATGGTGCAGCAATTGACTAGCCACGTTAGAGCTCGGCATCGGAAACGTTATCTTTGCAACGGCCAGGAGTCCGAGCTTAGCTCGGTCAAATTAGAGGTGTTTCCTTACTATGTTCTTACACTCAATGTTCTCTTAGCTTCATGAGTTCAAAACGAGAAACAACTCCAGAAGCGCTATTTTTGATGTGTATCTGGTATTGTTGGTCAACCTAGTATTGTTGGTCAATGTTCTCTGGCAGGGTCGGCACCTTATGTGCTTTTTCATCATCAGATAAGTCCACGAGGCACAGCCGAAAAAATAAAAACATAATTGATGTCTATCCTGTTAAAACGTCGTACTGTAAGGAGTATGGAATATGAGATTTATACCCAGTTCTCATCAGCCGTGGTTTCGTTGTCCGTGTTTAGAGTGTGCGCGTGATGGTGTCCTCAGGGTGTCAGCGCTAGTCCCAGCTACAGCCAAGATGTGCACGCCAGCAGCAGCTACATAATAAGCCCAGAGCCCTAACCTGACCTCAATCGACGCCTGTTATGAATCCATCAAACTGTAACGCGTACCGCGTACTCCGTGCGGAGTACTGCTTTGATTACTCCCGTATCGAACCGGCGAATAATCTTGAAATGACTGGCGCTGACGGCAGCACTCGCCGCGCTCTAGCTGGCTGATCTATATGACGCTTTTGCGAAGCTGCCGCTATTAGTAGTGTCGATCAAATCGAGGATGTGATTCGCGACATTGAGACAGCTGCCCAAAGCCACCTGGGATTGCAACGGCAGCCGTCAGAACGACAGTGGATATACGGGACTGGTCGATGGTATACTTGTTGGCTTCCACCGCCCTGATCACTGCCACCGCGATACTCTGGAACAATTTGACAGCCGCATTCCGGTCGCGACCACAAAGGAAGCAGCTGAGTTCATTCGACCTCGGAATCATTTCGACTCCCATCCATATTCTCCACGACATCCACAAAGGTGAGAAATACTGGCAAAGCGAGGAGAGTCGCTCTGCCACCCTGAGCCTACCACCCTGGCTGACAGTAGTGCGAATGCCCGGCCACCACTACCTGAGCTTTTGTCTTGCCGTTGTATGGACGCACCAGGACGGCTAGGAAAACGAAGTGCACGAAGCAATGATTACTTCCCCACACGGAATCCGACTGGACCAAGAACCCTGGCAAGCATTCTTGAGTTCAAACCCCAAGACCACAAAACTCGCCATGCTACATGGCATGAAAGAGAGCTTCGCCAGTGGCTGGAAGAATATGCTCGGCGCAGAAGATATATCAGCTCTATATTGGAGGGTTGGCGGCTTGAAGTATTGGGTAGTGTCGTACGACGCAGAGCTGGGTTACGCAGGCCTAGTGATGCGATTGCTTTGGGTGGAATGACATTAGACGTACTATTGACTGGGCTTTGACAAAGGGAAGCGAAGGATGCTAGAACGGACGATAATAATAGGGAGAAGCCAAAAATTGTCAAGATGGCGAATGGGGGACATTTCATACAATGCAAGCAAAAAGCACGCTGTTGCATACCAACAATAATTGGGCGTTGGTAAATTCCCGCACCGCATATGTTTTGCAAATATGGATATGTTACTACGGAGCTCATATCATGACATATTGAAGTCTGGGAATCACTCCAGCTTCAGCCTCGAGAGAAAACAAACAAAACCACACTTGATCAAGTTTGCTAAGCTTCCCTCCCGACATTCGCAACTTAGTCCTTGCACTCGAGGAAGTCGGGCGTGGGTCCATGCCGCATGATACCGCAGAACTTGACGACAAATTCCTTCTTCTTCTTCTGGTACTCAAACACAACACGGTCGGGCACGTTGCCAACATCACCACCATCATAGACCTTGTTGTCGAACTGGATGGGGAATTCCATCTTGTCCTTGCCGCACTTGAATGGAAGCTTCTCTTTGTTGCCAAAGTCGTGAGGGTATTTGTCTGAGGGAGCAAAAATTGTTAGAATGGCTCTTTGCCAAGTCAATGAGCACGGATGATGTCCGGAGTGTTACTTACTTCTGCCAACCTGCTTGCCATCGGCAGCGAGTTTGGCTCCACCAAGGAATGCGGCCTTGACCTGGCCCTTGGTGTACTTGTGCTCGTCGTAGTCCCTACTGGGGCCGTTGTTGGTCTTGGGGCACTTTACATCATGCTTAGGCTCCTCCTTGACCTTCAAGTCGAGGCCTCTGATGTCAAGGACAGAAGAGCGGTCCAGAAGCTCGCTGGTAGCATCAACTGGCTGGGCAAGAGCGAGACCACTGACACTGGCGCCAAGTAGTAGCGAAGTGATGAAGCTGACGGCTCGCATATTGAACGATGGAAGGTGAAGAGTGGACTGATGGGCTTTGTTGGATATGAAGTGAAGACTGTCGAGAATGAGAAGATTGTGTCTGAGTACCAAAGGTTCTTGAGATGAGCGACGTGTCTCTCGTTTATATAATTACCGTCTGGCATTATGTTTTGAAACTCAGAAGCACGAAGATACGAGCCCTGTGAAGACGCACATTCCACTACGGCTAGCATGGAAATGCCAGTTATGGAAAGGCATCATATCAATTACCAAAACAAGAAGGGTTGGTGTGGTAAGCTGACTGGTAATTCTGCGCTGTGAGTAAGTACGGTCTACTTTGACTTGTTCATGGCCAATGTAGCAAATATGAATTGCCTTTGTAGGGACCCTGGAGATACGTCATAACACCACAGCTGGAGATGATGAGGGCCAGCATTATAAACTCTTGGAGCTGGAGGATTCTTGCAGGAAGTGTACAGTGTGTCTAGTGTGCAACTAACTTCTGACGGTTTACCATTCTGAGCTTGAACAGAGAGATCAAGCTGACTTGGACGCAAAGCTAGCTGCTAGGGGATCGGCAGTCAGACTCGCTACGGCCAGGCACCGCTATTAGTAGCACAAGTGGAACGGGAGCGAACATCGGGTTCCGGTGCTATAGCTTGCATATAATTTGGGTGGCGGCCGACGCGAACGACGTGCAGTCTCCGGATACTCCTTGCTGGGAACGGTGAGTCTTTATTTTGTGTTTCACTCCTGATTGGTAGCAGAGTTGTCTTCTAGGAAATATGCGAATGATATGCATACATAATTTTGACAGGTACTTATTTTTGCGCAGGGCCAGTCGAGGAATTCAACCGCCCCTGAGTTGATCGCACGAACGTCTCGCGGCAGCTACGGAGTAGTAGTTGGTTACTCAATCGAACAAAATTGCAGCTGCAATGTCTCGGACGACGACCGATGCTTGGATAGCGAGCTTATTTTTGGGAAACGAGGCGTGAGACTTGTGTTTATAGTTGCCGATCTCGCAGGATTCAAGCGCTGCCGATCGCTGGGTGCCGTCGATTGACGCTGCAATGGCGATGCCCTCAATCTCGTTTAGGAAGTGCCCTGTCATTGTGACCCTAGTCTTAGTCAGAGTATGTTATCGGCAAGGACCTGCCGCGACGATCCGTCGAAACATTAATAGCTCCTCTGGCTTCTATGAACATATTCAATTTGCGCCAAATCGAACTATCCGAAGGGGCCGAAGGCGATGAACCGAACGTAGGCATTAATGGACAGCCCAGTCAATGATATGATTGTCAACATTTATCCCTTGATTCCGTCTTATGGTGGGTCTGTGGCTGTCTTACTGGTGACGTCGACTTCATAAAGTTTTTGATCGACCGACAATAAGCACGGGTTTGTTGCGTCGACGCGGATGCGTTGTATTGCCACTGTAACAACAATGAGTATTTAATTGTTCTGAACTAAAATCTCATATTCTTTCTCTCTTCTGCATACTTGCAGGATCTTCCTTCGCATATATTTCATCTAGCTTGTCCTAATTATCACACGGTCGCATTGTCAAGCATATTTTCCATCTCCAGTCAACATCATGGCAACCAATACTCCCGAGGATTTCATCCGCGAGCAAGAGGGCGAAGAGTACCCTGCTGCTCCTGAGCAGCTAGCCGCGCTCAAGTCCTTCCTCACGAACCCTTCAGTCTCCGCCTCCGACGCCGCAAAAGACATCACGAGACCCATCATTGAGGCTCGCCAAAAGGCTCTAAACAAGGAACCATCAGACTACGATTTTACTAGTCTCTGGAGTACCATCGCTGAGGCTGTCCGACAGTTGACTGATCACAATGACAGATTGGTTGAGCTTGTTACCGAGATTCAGAAGGTGCCAGACCAGGAAGGGTACATTGCGTTTATGCAGGATTATCGCGAACACTGGACGGAGATTGCATTTGAATGTTTGTTTGCCCGATTCCGGTTCCTGCGCATTGGTCGTCCCATTCACCTGTCAGAGCTAACATCCTCCCGCAGTCAAAGACCCCCCTTCAGATGACCCCGGCCTCGCAGCCAAGCGACAAGCATGGTTCAACATCAATGCGTTCACCGCAAAGCTGTCCGCCTACGGCATCCCCCAACTTGACGAACGCCCGCGTGCCGCTTGGGTGTTGAAGCATACGCTAGAAGAGGCGCCCTGGGAGGTCTTCCATCACCCGGACATCGATGAACAGCTAGATGAAGATCCAGATGACGAGGTTGTGCTAGAATCTGCTAAGCATGAGCTTGAAACTCGCGATGTGCGAGTTCTGAACAACTGGGTCCCCGCAGCCGCGCTTTGGATGAAGATCAATGCCAAGGGAATCTACGAGATGCAAGGGAAGATGTCAAATGCGGATGAGCAAAACTGGGACCCCTCGCTCTGGAAGGGGGTTAGGGGCTGGTCAAAGGAACGTTTCGCATTCTGGAGAGAGCGGTTTGAATGGATCAGCAAAGTGACGGCGTTGGAGAGGTCGACGAGGAATGATGCCACTGAGGCTGCGAAGATCATGAGAGATGTCGAGAAGGTGCCTTAGGAGATGTATAACACAGAACTACAGTAAGCCAGCAATGAACATATGCCTATTGTTGGTACGACTGCCTCATATTTTGTGTCCATGGGTGCTACTGAACGAAAGAGTCTCCATGCCTTTTGCATTGGGAGCTTGATAATGAAGAAAAAGCTCACGGTTCGGGCCTATGAAGGCGCTGTAGTGTTCACCCGCCTTCGATATCTCGACAAGTGCTTTTGCATTATAAGCTATATTATCGTGATTTAATGGCTAGCGTTGTTTTGCAACTAGTTTACCTCATGTAAAGTAAAAGGTTATAAGTGCCGGAAGTCAACTGTTTTGCGCTACTGTACGCACAGGCAGCGTAACCTGGCCGATCACCCGTCGGTAAAATACTTTCAACGCGTACGACTACGACAATACTGATGCGACTGCGGAATTAATGCAGCCCGGCTTAGCTGCTCCACTCAACTGTTGTTGTTGATCCCCTTTTGCGCTTGTTGGGCTCGTGGGCTGATGACTGGTTAGAAAATGACCTTCGCATCTCCTCCAAGGTCGCTTGTCCCCATGCACTGCAGTGAGCCCAAGACACTTGTTGCATCAGATGGCTCTACGCACACCTCACAAAAGAGCATTGCCCAGTATGGTATGGCTGCACAAAGACAGTAGAACATGTTCTACAGATGCGAATGAGGTAGAAGAAGAGAACAAGAGAGATTGCCATGATGTAAATGATTGCGAGTTTTCTGGCGATGCAAGGCGCTCTACTCCAAGTCTCGTGCGGAGACCGGGACAATTCTAATCTTGTCGCAGGGTGCCAACTACGCCTTACCCAGCAGGTTGTTCTGTATGTCACTGCGCATTTTGATCCGTGCCACGTCTATTACGGAGCAAAACTCTTCACGCTTTCCAGTATGGAAATACTAGTACTGGAGTCAGGAAAAGCAGTTATCTGCCCGACGCGTGACTCTGTAGACGTTTGTACAGCCTTTTGTTCTCGTGCCACTGCAGCCTCATAAATGTCGAGTCACGTCAGTTCCACTTTGCTCCAATTGATACTGAGGATCCCTGACAGACAGGGCTTCTACAAGCCTCGCTCATCAATCGATGCGCGGGGAAAGCTGCCTCGGCTGATAGCGGCCCTGAAACTTATGGGGGCCGGACAGGGTAGCAATCGAAGGATAACTGGCGTGGTCGGTCTCTGACTAGAAGATGTCAAGCAGTGAAGCCGCGGACGCCACCATCCTCGGCTAGGCCTCGACCCTGGGATCGCCCTGCGAGCAAGTGTCAGGGCCACGGGCTGCTAGGACAAATTGGTTCAACTCGCGTGGTCCTGGAGCTCGTAAGTGCCTGCCGAAAGCGTAGTACATAGCCAGTATTCGGGACTCCGTCATTGCTCCGGACACCTGTAGGTATTGGTATTTTGTTGTGCAGAGTACGGACTACCACGATGGGGATGCCTTTAGTCTGATGAACCAACTAACTACGGAGCACACGCGCGTACTCCGCAGTCTTTGGCGTATTAGCCATGGCGTGATATTAGAGCCTGTCTTGTCTGGGCCTCTCACTGGCAGCAGCTCGTCGGTGGAATTGGCTGCTTGGGCGGCGCTAGATCAAGCCCGTCTGCAAGCCATGGCGGCGGCGGCGGCAGCAGCAGCAGTAGCAAGTAGTTGCTATGGTTGCTGTAGTGCGGAGAGCCAAATAAAGGTTGGACATGTCTTATGCCCTCCATCTTTCCCGTTTCTGACAACGCCCCTGTTTCTTCCAGATTAAACGCCTAAGTTGGTCATTCGGCGCGTTCGGCTGTTGGTCTCGGCTGGAGTCATGGCGTGCAGAAGACTCCACTAACCTATCAACTGATGGCGTATATTGTGGTGAGATGATCAACAACAGGGTCCCCAATGAAGACTCCCCAGGGCAATTCCCCCAGTTCCACTCTCCCATAACAGACTACGGGTGGCTGGCCATGAGAAGCGCTGCGGACAAAGATGGAAGGTGGCAGCAAGAGTCACGATGCGCGAACCTGGTCAATAACGTTTCTTAAACCCTGCCGATATGTGTATTGGGCGGCTTTACAGTACGGAGCACTGCGTAGTTACCGTAGTGCATTGCATTGCGCTGCATTGTACAGGGCTGCTGGCCACCGCGGTCTGCTCATGTACCGTGACGCACGCACTGCCTATCTGTAGGCCAGACGTGTCAAATTCGAGGACTGTCGCAGGTTTCATGCAGAAATGGGACCATTTGCGCATCGGCGATTTTCTTTCCCGCCCATCTTGCCTTTTTTCTTCCTTTGTTTGCATGCCGTCCAGGGAACTGGGACTGGGACTGGGGCTGGGACTAGGACTGTTAATCCAGCTTTCTGTGCTGGATCGCGGCCTGTCGGACTGTTGCTGGTGCAGTCATGCAGTCAGGGGAAATGAAGTACTTTTTAGAGCATCCCGAGATCATCATTCAAGTCTGACGGTAGACTCGTACGTCCACAGTCCAGTGGCGTTTGCACGACGAAACACGTCGGAACAATACCAATTGAGATGACCCTGACACACTATGAGTTGCCCCAAACACGACATGGGGTAGGGAATAACTACGCTGATTACAATTCAACACCGCAGTCTCCACCGGTTGTCTTTTGGCCACCCTTCGTGTCATTGTATAACTAAGCTCTCATAGCATCTTATAATTGTGCTGGACAGGGTCATCGGTGACCCTGAATGCCCGGTTTCCTAGCTCCTCGATTCAATCTAGAAACGCCTGTGGCGCCAAACCGAGCCTAAGCACGGCCTCGAGGATCCACCAACTCACCCAAGATTCAATCGGACACAAGGATTTCGCAGATCCCTGGTTCAGTCCCCACGTGTCTACAAGCATACGGAGGGAGTGTTCCGCACACTGTATGTCTGTATGTACGCAACTAACGAACTAGTTCATCTGAGTAGGGGCAATTGGAGCAACCAACCAGCGGCAGCGGCATATATGTACAAGAGCGGCATCACCACGACATCCGGCTAATAAAGTTGCAAGACTCGCCATTTGTCTGAACCTCTTATACACACGCGTTCTTACGTCAACTCAACTCGCAAGATAAATTCCACGGACATACACAATGTCTACAAGCAGTAACGTCGACGAAATACTATCATCACCAAGCCAAGCCTCGCCGGAAGCCATCACCGAGGCGCAGCCGAAAACAAAATCACAAAGCAAACGTAAGAAGCTTTCCAGATCCTGCTGCAGAATTATGGGCCGTGTCCTGGGCGATAATACTAACTCAAGCGCAGTTGCAAAATTGACACAAACACAACTGGCTCACAAGCGAGCCAAGGATAGAGAGTCCCAACGAGCAGCCCGCGCCAAGACCAAACAGAGGATCCGAGCTCTTGAAACTGAACTTGCCGAGCTTCGAAGCTGTGGCGTGGACAGTCACTCGGTTCGCCGGCTGATGGATCACAATGTCTTCCTGGAGCATGAGATCACCAGGCTGCAAGCCGCAATGTCTTGCAGCAGATCATTCTCGCCGTGCTGCTGTACGTCGGGAACGCCCAACGTTGGACAGAACCACCAGAGCTCGATGTATATGCAAATGCGACCAACAAGTTACCATTCAAGCTATTGGGAGTCTCCAGCGGCCGGAGATCAACAACAATCCTTGCGACAGTCAGAGAGCCCTGTCGCGAGTCACCTGGAGCACTCTGCCCCGGCTGCTATTACGCCGGGCACATCTACCTCTTATAGTTCGGTGTATCGTACTGTTGATGGCATTGACACTATAGCTTGGGCGCAGCCTCATACAATGCCAGGCAGTGAATCCCTTTTTGGATCGAAATTTCGTGCATCTGGATCCAATTGTGCCGGCGGATCCGACTCAACAACCAGTTACGGCTACTATGGCATGGCAATGACGTGAGATATCAATTATCCAACCGGTAATTGATAATCGCACGGAAACTCTAATACTTGTTGCTAGACCTAGAGATATCCCGAACGTTACATTTCAAGGCAATTGGACTTGATTAATGTACTTGCCTTCCGTATTATCGTTCAAGCAGGCGTTCTCCATTCCTTTTTCTGCATGTATCATACGCTGGCATTAATGATTACTTTGAAACAAGCGTCACGGAGGCTAGTTTGTACACTATGTGCATTCCGCCGGGTCCATAAAAATCGATGTTTATTTGTTGGGTAGAATATAAGCCCAAATTGCAGCTACTGGAAAACAATTCAGTAGGCCTACACTTTTGCTCCATAGTCAAGTGGTAAATTTTTCCAACAGAAATTTCAAAGTCGAACGTCATGTTATTGAGATTGCATTAAATGACACTGTCAAATACGCAACCGTCTGGGCTTGGTTTTACCCTTGAATGACGCAAATTTATCACATTTCCGTCTAACATCTGTGAATATGCCGACTTTCACAACTTTTCCCCTCAAAAAACACTAAAAATTGTTAGAGCTTTGTATTTGATCCACCACCAATACAAACGCTAATGGTAATACTCAAGACAGCCAAGATAAGCCAAGTGTAGTTACGATAATATCAAGCAGGGAAAACTAACAGGTTCCACTTTATTTCTTGAACGAGTTCCCGAGCTGCAGCCGCTTTGACCTGCTTAGCCCCTGAGTCTCGGTCAGATATCCCGAGACGCCTCAAGAGACCCATGAGCTGCCCTGAGTTATACGAGTTATGCCAAGTTTAAATAGTACACATATACCATTTTAATTTAATTACATTGCGTGGCCGCTGCCTTTGTCACTGTCACAAGTGAGCAGCTATGAAAGTGGTTCTCTAAAGCAGCGGAATTGTCCTTGATTTCTATCTAATTGAAGGGAGGATTTGACTACTATTTATCTCTGCAGGATGCCTCTTCTTCCGGATTTATTTGATTCTATTGCTTCCGGCGATATCGAACGCTTCCGGCAGCATCGTACGCTTCCTATGATAAAGCAGCTTGGTTTACAACTGAGTCCGATTCCTCAAGTCGCTCAGCAATGGCCTTGACAATTACTCCAGGTGGTTTTGACCAAAATTGTAAATAATCAAGAGTAGCTTGTCTTATGGCCGTGTTGGAATCCCTCGTCAAGCGTACAAGCAATTATGGACAAGGCCACGTGGCCACCCTAGCGCGCGTCTTTTATACGGCGCGCTCGGGGGCATCCCTCTTCCTCTTCCTCTCTCTTAGATAGTTATGAATGAATACTTTGTTTTTCCTATTGCTTCGTGCAAGACCCTTCGGTATCGATACCCGTTACAGAAGCCCTGTGCTTTCTACAGGCTGGGTTTGGTTCCTGAAGTTGTTCGGCAACGCCCTTAACAATCCTTTCAGGTAGTGCTGATTTAGTAACGAAAGCAGATAAAGCAGCCTTCTGGACACCTAAGTCTCGGTCCTTGAGCTGCTCAGAAACACCCCTGATAATCGTTTCAGCCAACGCCGATTGGTCCTTCAAAACGGATAAAGTAGCCTGTTTGACGTCTCGGTCTTGGTACTTAAGAAGATCAGTAGCGCCCCTGCTTATCGTTTCAGGTAACGCCGACTGGTTTCTCAAAATAGATGAAGCAGCCTGCTTGACGCCTGAGTCTTGGTCCTGAAGCAGCTCAGTAATGTCCCCAAGAATCATTTCAGGGAGCGCTTGATGCCATGACAGAGTCAGTAGAGTATTAGATCGTACATCTGGGTTTGGGCTCTGAAGCCGGTTTAGAAAAAGCCTGAAATAATGTCGCAGGCATCGATCCCTGCCCTCGCGGTTTTATGGAGTTGAGCATGTCAGAATGGTATCCTAGCCGGTTTCTTCTACGGAAAATCCAAGAACCATCATCATTGGCCGACTTGGATAGCTCAGCAAAAGTACTAATAGCAGTATCGGGTATCTTGGACTGGTGGCTCAAGATTGCTACGGCACGTCGCCGCAGTCCGTGATCTCCGGATGTTATGAATTCAGAAATTTGAGCCACAATTTCCTCTGACAATGCGCGTCGCCTAATTGAATTCAGGATGTGGGGCCGAGCTTTCTTGTTCCCCCGCTCTAAGGCATTTTGGAGAGAATTATCCGGAAACTCTGCTTCTTCGGCGAGACTTGGGAAATTGTCGAGCTGGCATTCGAACAAAAGCCAGCTGGACAGGTTCTGCTCCAGACGCTCACGTTCCGACAAGTCTTCAGACTTTGACCGCGGTATTTCACTTAGGCAGTGCATGATCAACCGTGGGTGAGGAGGCCCAAGAAGATCAAGTGGCTCATTCTCTTTCGCGCCGATAAGCTTAGAACTCCAAGCCTTTTTATTTGATAGGCCAGTCAAGAGCCGCCAGAAGATATCATAACGCTGAGTGTAGTTCTTGAAGGAAACCATCGGGGTAGATTAGACAGAATACATCCTTTGAGTTCTCGACACATTCCAAGTTTTTGTTCTCTTCTTGCATTCGAACGTAATACCTTGCAGCAAAATACTCTTGATATTTCAAGTGAATGAAATGATAAGTGTGGAAGTTCTGATTACCCGACCGATCTGATCTGCGCAAAAACGAGAGGTACGGTAGCGTGCTGTTCAGTGAGAGTTGCGGACCGTGGTCCCATATTGCGCTGCGATAGTCCGAATCGAACTCCAGTAAAAGCGAGATGTTCAAGAAACAAAATTCGTGGTTGCACGTGACATTCGATGACTTTCCACCTATCTTCATTTAAGTCTTTGTCTGTGAGGGGCAATCTTTTTTCGTCCTTCTTTTCTAATTGTAGAATATCCTTTTTCCGCGGGATTTTCTCGATAGCTTGATAAAGTGCTGTCATGGTCGTTAATTGCTGTCCTCGAAGGACATCTTAACACTGACAAAAGGCATTCAGTTAAATAGGGATTCGAATAAGGCTTTGGACTATGCGATGATGTTCGATATAATCGAATCTCCCCAACCTCTTGACCAATTCTGGCATGTATTTCTTGCGAAGTTGTGAACCCTCTATAGTCGAACTCATAGATTGGAAAAACTCATCAAACAAAATATTCTTGAGGTTAAATTGCTCGGCCTTCCGTTCCTTCAGATTCATTAGGTGCATCCAGAGAATAACGTCGAATAAGTCTCCCTAGACTCTTTCCTTAATAAAATTATGGACCATTTTGCCAACTCTAGCTCGTCCGCGAATCAAGATTCTCCCAGGGGAGAACTTAGTGCCGCCGGGTCTTTCGCGTTCATCAAACATGTGTGTCAACTGGACTTGAGCCTTGTTGTTCGGAGTCTCAACTTTTTGTCGACCAGAAAATGAAAATGGCGAGGACGTGAGCCCCGGATGTCCCTCGGAGCGTACGGGCGTTTGCGATTTCCTCACAATAGCAAGGTTGTTGTAATACTGATTCATTGGTAGAGAATTGCCAGAGAGACGAATAACCTCGAGATTTTCTCTCCATAACACACGCATTTTATGTGGTCCTTTGCTTGTTGAATATAACTTGGCTTTCGAAGGTATTGTATTTTGTCTTTAAGCTGATAGTCCTGAGGATCCTGAGGGATATTGAACTTTATTAAGCTAGAATGACCGCTGGTCATTTCTCGACGCTCCGAAATTCCACAGGCTGAACATTGATCAACAATCTATGTCGTCGTTAGAAGATTGTTTAAAGATTTGTGCTTGTACTCACAATGCCAAGAGACAAATATACAAAATACGGTTGTGGAACTAACCTCTATGCCCCCTTTTGAAGAAACAGTGCGAGACAGCATTTCTTTGTGGGATAGCGGAAGGCAAGGAGACGGTGAAAGGGCTCCTTCAAGAAAGAGGGGTGGCACTGAACAGTCATAACGAGTATGCAAGCTCAGCGCTCGTGCGGGCGGCGCGAAATAATCTATTTATGATGGCGGGGTTACTCCTGGAGAATGGAGTATATAGCAACGCGCAAAGCGTCGACGATTGTAAGTTCACGGCTCTTATGGAAGGAGCTATGACAAAGCTATTGCTACGATATGGAGCGGACGTCAATAAGACGGAGGGACAGCGAAGTGCTCTTGAAATGGCGGCTAGAAATGGCCATGAAGATGTTGTCCAGCAGGAGCTGGACAACAAAGCGAACGTCAACACTGGGACATTACATAAACGCCCTTAAAGCAGCGGCGTCAAATGGCAACGAGGCGATTGCGAATTTTAGTTTGTTGGTGCAAAAAGGGCAAGATTGCCACCTCGCTGTCCACTTGAGTATCGCCAAATCGGGAAATGGGCAAGATGTATTACTCCCTTCGGCGCTGTGGGCAAGGATTAGGCGCCTTCTAGTTACTCCGTACGCCGTGTCTTGTCTGTTAATACAGGTAACAGGCCAACAGTCCTCGGCCTGCCTGTCACCGTCCACAGCACCGTCGAGCCACTGGCACGTCCTGACCATAGGCAGCTGTAAGACCGCTGGGAGGAAATTTTGCTGCACCCGAAGAAGTCGGGTTTTTGGTGCTTCGAGAGACCCCTTTGTATTAAATACAAAGCTTAGCATTAGATGCATCTATGCGCAAACCATCCGCCACTGTTTGGCTAAACAGCTCGCGGAAGTATAATTGCACAAGAATCGGCTGAAGCTCAGGCGCAGGCGGAACTGGCTCAGGATTGCACAGTGAGCAGAGTATGTATGGCTCACTGAGCTGCGCCTGAGTAGTCCACGCCTGAGTAGTCCACGCCTGAGTAGTCCACGCCTGAGTAGTCCACGCCTTAGTAGTGCGCCTGAGTAGTGCCTTAGCAGTGCCGGAGCAAGACTGAGTAAAGGCGGCGGCGGCGGAAAATGATAGTTTTCCCCGCATACAGGGTCTGTGAAAGTATTTCAACCATAACATCTGAAAACATTGGTTCTCTCAAAGCTACCACCATTAAACTCAGCTGACGAAAAACGGTACAGAGCCAGAGATGCGTCAGCGCGATCAATCAGTCTCAAATTCTAGGTACACCAGGAAGTTGGCTGGTGGCAGCTGCGAGGCAACGGACTTCATATTGTCCGAGACAGCTGCTGCAGTGTATGTACAGTGCGTCTCCCGGCCCCTCCATTCAGAATAGAGAGCTGCCCCTTGGGGTCTGAAATCCCGTCTACAACCCGTGCATATAACGCTCACGAATAACCTGAACTGCGGATTAATAATATAGAAGCCTTGAATAATATCCTGGCCTCGGTGCGAAAGTTGAAGCACTAACACGATTGTGTGGGGTGGCAACGCAAAGTACACGATATTTCGGAGTCGGAACCCAGTGACGCGTAATCTTCAGAGACGGACAAGCGGACAAGCCGCCAACTTTCCCCACAAATCCATAAAATTAATTGGAACAATGAGTGGAAATACTCCGTAATAGCTTTGCGACCCAAAATTGTGACTAACGGCCGAACTTGCAGAGACTACGTGCCACGAGTTGACTGTAACTACAGTGGGCCTCCAGTAGTCCCGCGCTAAGAAACAGCTAATCGGTCGAAATTACTGCTGGGGTATTGTAGTAGTCTGCCGATTATGTGGGCGACCCAAATGTAAACCAGTCTGAGTGGCCATTATGAGGTACAGCCCGTCCCACGTGTGCAGATATAATAACGGCGTGGCGTAATTGTGTGGGACTCGAGTATGGAGGCAGTTCGGGAAGAAGTCCGACCACATCTTTCACTTCACCCAAACACATCTCTCCTCTCTATTCCTTGATAGTGCCTGGGCAAATGACTTTGTAGCTTGCACGGCGAAATACTTTGCCAAAATCATCCTTCGTTTTGTGTTCCGAACCTCGTGGATCAAACACTCTGATTCTCCGTTGTACGCGCCAGGGCGGAAAGAACGGACGCTCTGTAAATACAGTACCAATATTTGAGGAAATTTGTGCCATTTGCTCTGTATGTAACTTACTACATCTTTAGAACAAACTCATTCTTTGTCCGTAATGGAGGCCAGCCTACCACAGCTACCCGATGTCTCCACGCTCAGGGAGTCCTTTGGCGATAGCAAACCTCCAGAAATTAGCAGGAAGATCACAGCATGTGTTGCCTGTCGTAGACAAAAGGTAAGGCGTAGACTCAATGGCTTCGCCGAGCACAAGGTGCTAATCAATTCTAAGATCAAATGCCACATGGCCAATGGTAAAGCCCCGTGCGCTCGATGCAAGAAACGTTCACTCCCTTGCACTGTCAATCGAAGCCTGCAGATGCTGCTGGAAGACGACCTCAGGTAACCACACCTTGACTGTAACTCATCATCCAACTAATAGGTCTGACTGCTTAACTTCGCAGCTGGAAAAAAGCCGTGGTGCAAAAGGTGGAGCGATTAGAATATGCAATCTCCATATTGGCAGAAAAGCTGAACCTGCCAGAGCTGAGGGGCCTCTTTGGTGGACAAGCGGATGACATAAATGCTATGCTTGTCGACAATAGAATATCCATGTCATCCAGTGTCAGTAGCCACGCCGCTCAGTCTTCGCAAGACCACTCCTGGGAAGTTACCGTTGATCCGCAGTGCGAGCCATCGTCAATGCCGGCATCTTGTATCGCCCCTCTCCGCGGCAGTGAAATTCAAGAATCTAATATGCATTACAAGCCCAATCTGGTGTCGAAGGGATTGATAACCGTTGAAGAGGCTAAAATCCTGTTTGCAGTGTATCAGGACCGACTTGACCATTTGCTTTATCGTATACTGGGAGACGACATCAACTTAGAATCGGCAATGAAAAGTTCGTCACTGCTCACGGCAGCGGTTTGTACCGTCGGGGCGTTACATTCCATCCAACTAGGACAACTCTTCGGCACTTGTCTGTCTGAGTTTAAGCTTCTGTTTAGAACAGAGTCATTATCCGGCCAACATAATATCGATGACGTTCGAGGACTTTGCATTGGGGGATTCTGGCTCAGTAGCCTTTCTTGGGCACTGTCAGGTTCCGGTGAGTGCGGAAAAGGCTCTTACGTTCTTACAAAGACCTTGAACTGAGAAGTCGCATAGCTGTCAGAATTGCGTCAGAAATTCAACTGCATCATGCCATATACAAAGCACTTGATGATGATCGAGATGCATACATCAAGACGCGGCTTTACTACCACGTCTACGTTTGCGATCACCGCACGTCAATTTTGTACGGCCGACCACCGATGTCCCATGAATGCACTAGCATTAATGCTACCAAAAAGTTCTTGGCAACGGAATATGCAGTGGAGGATGACGTGCGGCTCGTTAGCCAAGTGCAAATATGGTCCATCTACAGTGAAATCTTCAACTGTTTCGGCACGGAAACTTGCCAGCCACTTGCTCCGGAGCAACTGCCACAGCTCAGGCGTTTCACCATCGCCCTGGACACTTGGTATGCAGACTGGAGAGACCGATTTAGTCCAAACCAGAATGTCGGCAACTATCCCGCCAAAGGCGTCGGGCTGCATTTTCACTTTGCGAAATTGTATCTCTGCTCTCATGCGTTTCGCGGCTTAGACACGACGCCGTCATCAACCCTGGTGCCCGAGCTTGAGGATGTCGCCAACATGGCCGTAGTCTGCGCGACGTCCATACTAAGCACCCTGAACAACGATGACGAGGTACAGTCCCTCTTGAATGGATTCGCCCTGTGTTTCGACATGATGATCACGTTCTCTGTGGTTTTCCTGCTCAAGGTCGTAACTAAATACCCATGCACGATCTGGATGGATAAAGCGAGGATTCTCGACATTGTCAACCGGACGATAACCATTCTCGAAAATGAAACGAAGATGATGAATGGGAAGCATTTGCTCGTGTCTGTCACGCCAGGCTTGGCGAAATTGGTACAGAAGGTGCAGAGAGCCGCTGCCCCAGCGGGAGTCGACCGCGGCTCGGCACATGCTCCGCTATCGCCAGACCCCTCCATATCGCGACAAAGTGAGATGGACTGGATACATGATTTCGGAAGATTCGAGAACTTTGATTTTAATGCTATGTTGGCTGACTCTAACTCTTGGTCAGTGGATCTGAACTTTGGAAGACCAGAAGATGATGCCAGAACTCATTGAAAGTGTTTGCAGACTTGGAATTCATGGATCGCACTTGGTTCGACTGTGGTTCTCTCCAGCTAATTGCTGCAATCATACCTTCGTTGAAAATCCTGTAGGGGAATTTAGTAAAAGCCGGCCAAACTATCTCGCACAAGGGAAATATTATATCGATATAGCAGCAGCAGCCTCTCAGTTTGACAGCCCAAGTACATTCCGATTGAGCCCTTGTTTGTGATTCGACTCTGTGGGGCGAAAGTTATGCTGAGAAGAAGACCTTTTTTAACGTATTCGTAGTAGCTGGACTGTGAAATTATTATACACAGATTTCCTGCTGTCTCTTCGTTTTGTCGCGTCGGTGCGGAGGCCGGTGGCTGTCGGGTAGATCTGGGCCAGGGAGAAGGCCACCTGAGTACTTTGTGCTTGGGTCCGATGTCACTCGTAGCTGGAAACTATGAGCATAGCGTTAGTATATTTCTCGCATGACCAGTAATCATCAATGAGCTAACAGGAAGGCATCCGCGTGCAACAGCAGCCTTTATTGTGCCTGTGTCAGCTGGCATTTGACATGAAACTGGTGTACATAGTATGAACATAAATGAAGGATTCTTATAGCTTCTCATCTTTCTGCATGAGCTTTTATTGCTGAAATCCGATTGATACCAGGCCTGCTCCTTGTCGTAGAGGAGCAAGCCTATTGCAGGTGCTGTTGACGCACTTGATGCAGACTAGTCAAGGAAGCTGTATAATGAGAAATAACGCTCCGATTCCACAGCAGGAGCTGATCCAACTACGACAGGCGATAAACGCCTGAACATCTTCCGTAGTATAGTGGTCAGTATGCAAGCTTGTCACGCTTGAGACCCGGGTTCAATTCCCGGCGGGAGAGAATTTTTTTTTGATCTTTTAGAGAACTGTTCAACTCTCAACCATGGTCCACCTATTTTTCTTCCCAATTCTTTCCCTATGGTCATCTTATCTCCAAAACCCCGATGAATGTATCAGCGCGGCAACATATGACCACGGGGTACGGAGCGTGTCGAACCAAGGCGATTGCTTATTCCAAATTTCTACAGCACTTCGCACAGACCTAATCGTTTTAGGAATAAATTTGGCATGTATTACCGAAATGTCACCTATACGTGTTCTGCCTCTATGGACATTCGTCATGTTCGAATGATTCCAGGGAGCGGGTGTGGCGGCACACTTGACGTCAAGCCTACGGCGCTTCTAAGTCCTCACCACGAGTCGGCATATTCGGAACGGAGATGCACTTCTCCATTGTATATAGTGGCTACAACCAGACAATGAAACAACATGTCCCCGTTTCCATTGATCGTGATAACAAGACGTCCCGCTTCAGGTCCCCACTCGTCATCCATAAAAACGTCAGGCGGGTGGAGAGTTGGATGGACTACCACGGTCTGACGCACCAGCCTCCGGAGCAGGGTTGCAAGATTCGACGATAACAAATGGAAAGCTGTCGAGATGCTCCTCGCCTGCACCGCATTGCATTCTTTAAAGCTAGGGTTCACCCTGCCGTCGACGTGGTGTTCTGCTGTTATTCGGTCTGATCGAATCGTCGAGGAAGAGCGTGCTGTGTTTGTTACGTGTCATGGTCTAAACAGCAGCAACTCTCGTCTACAGTCTTGTGGATAGTGCTCAGGATTTCCATGTGAAAATGCCGACAGATGGGAATGAGGAAGCACGAACTAGAGTACGTCCAACTGCGCAATGAATCATGTCTGGGAACCTGCTCTGATACAATTTCTCCGCGCACAGTCTGCATCTGAAGATGTACATCCTACTGCGCCGGAATCGATGGCTTCTCCGTCGAGAAGCTCCCGAACGAGGCAGCGCCAGCGGGGTCTGACTTTGCCGTCTCGCATGGCACACGGGGTGGACGGCATGTTCGACAACGAAGAGATAAGACGGCATAATTCGAATTATTCCTGGCGGCCTAGTGATCGGGTGCCGAGTCTCGCACCGCGGACGACACTTGCTGAGAGAACACAGGGGCAGTTCACGGTCGCCGGCCCCGAGGAGACAAGCAATCTACGACAGTCACAAGAGCCATTTGTGCAGCCTGGATACGCCGAACTCAACCCATCCTACGATCAGCCTCAAAGCGCCAAACCGGTATGGAGCTTGGCCAAGCCATTGCCGCGTGTGGTGCGGCCGGGCATGGTGCCGACCAAGGCGGAGCTGTTCGAAAGCCGTCAAAAGGCTCAGCTTCCAGCAGAGAACTCGCAGAAGCAAGGGCTCGACGTTGATCCCAACGAGCTCGAGCAGGGGCGAGTAGGCCTGAATGCCGATCCGCGAAAAATTGCGGCCCAGGTGGAAGACGCTCGGCGACAACGTGAGGGCAATCTTATGAGCAAGATCTTGGCGGGCGAAGGACTCGCTCGCAGGCAATCGCGTGTTTCTCGAGCATCTTCAAGTCGTGAGCGGCGACCGTCAAACTTGGATCTACCAGAAGATCATCTGTCAACCGTCCCGGAAAGAGAACCCGACTTGGGTACACGCGAACCACGTCCATTGCGTCACCCGAGCGATGACCATGTTCACCCTGCTTCGGAAGAACAACTCACGGGTCCGTGGCATGAAGACGAGCAGACTCCGCCGGAGGTTGACGTCCCCGAGATACTCAAATCGGAGCTCCCCGAGGACCTTCACCCCCTTGTTCAAGATCTCGTCGAGAAGGAAGTCCACAACAACCATACGGCCTGGTCGGTAATTCGCACACATCATCGCGAGGCTCTTGCCGAGTCGTTGGCGGTGTTTGTCCAGTTAACCATCGGCTTTTCTGCAGATTTGGCCGTGACCCTCGGTGTCGCGCCAAGTCCCAATACGACGGCCTGGTCGTGGGGGTTTGCAACCATGATGGCTATCTACATCTCTGGTGGCGTCTCGGGCGCCCATCTCAACCCAGCCATCACAATTCTGTTGTGGTTTTATCGAGGGTTCCCCAAACGCAAAATGCCGGAATACTTCGCAGCGCAGTTCGTGGGCGCTTTCGTGGCGGGTCTCGTCGCGTATGGCGTCTACTCTGCCTCGATTAACGAATACCTCGTCACGAGTGCGGACACGGGCATTGTTACCAGCTTTGTCACCAGCCAGCGACAAAATTGGGTCAATCCCGCAGCAGCCTTCTTCAACGAGTTCTTAGGCTCGGTATTCCTATCCATCACCATTTTGGCGCTGGGTGACGACCAGAACGCTCCGCCAGGCGCAGGCATGAACTCGCTCATCATTGGCCTGGTAATTACGTGTCTGAGCATGACCTTCTCTTACCAGACCGGTGCGGCGTTCAATCCAAGTCGTGATTTTGGCCCACGGCTTGCCCTGCTTGCCCTGGGCTATCCGGGGAACTTGTTCAGCAACCCATACTGGTTCTACGGTCCGTGGGCTGGCGCAGTTTCGGGTGCTATGATTGGAGGGCTCATGTATGACTCAATGGTCTTCACAGGAGGCGAATCGCCTGTCAACTACCCTCTAGAACGGACAAAGCGAGCTATGAAAAAGGGTGGGCAGAAGTGGAAGCGCCGGTACCAGCGAGCCCGAAAGGGCCAGCTCTTCTCACGGCGCCGAAAGGACTTGGGTAATTGACCTGTCCGAAGCTATATGAGCAAAAACGACAGCAAAAATTACAGCATTAAATGACGTTTTTGAAAGTTATGGAGCTTCTTGTTTTGTTGACACTTCAACGTAGCTCATCCAGCCCCTGGCCAATTTGCAAGCTGCCTTTCACCAAATAGTTTTTCCTGATTTCGAACCATCTTCGTTTGTGAAGATAATCTTTGGTTAACTTCAAAGTGAAATCAGATGCTAGAGCCTGTGCGTCAACTCTCAATCCCAGCGAAATATGAGAAATTGCTCCTCTTATCTTGACGGAACTGCGGACCATGCCCGAGAGGGGGTGTGGTTCGGCGACTCGTCTGGTGCATAAGCGTCATCAAAATAGAGAAGAAGTTATGATGAGCCAAACCAGGAAACTGTCGCTATTACTCATGCTTCGTCATCTTCTCGGCAACATGCGCGACGATAACGACGACGCGGAATAAGACGCCTTCTGGAAAGGTGACTCAAAAGTGCGGAATCGCCTGCCGGTGAATGAAACCGATGGGACATTCGCACCGCATAATTCAGATGCAAAAAAACTGTTCTAGAACCTAGTAGCATCAACTAAAGTAGGGGACATGACATGGGTCTATTGCGGTTGCGATGTTTGCGTAAAAGCTGCGTATGGTTCAAAATCGAGGACACAGGACGTGCTCATTTGAAGTGTGAGGGTCGACGAATTCGCCTTGGCAGATGTAGAGTTAGCAGCAAATCTTTACCCTCCTTTTTTTTCCGAATTAAAAAATGTAACTCGATTCTATCCAATTAAGACCTAAGTCAGGGCAAAAATGTCACTAACGATACTGCGACTAGATATGTAGATGGCTTTGAGAAGCTCTCTGGACGCAAGAGTGCGACGATGCAAAGCTTAACCTCAAGTACAGCAATCGGCGGGCAGCAGAAATCGAGTCGCGGAAGGTTTCTGTGTTGGCAAAAAAGATCGCGAAATACGATGCTGATGCTTGGCGGCGTGTTTCACTAATGACTAGAGCCTGCGATGTGGTGACAATGGCTGCATGACAAAGGATGCAGTCAAGGTTGGCGGTCGCGACTTAGCCGATTCTCTTGAAGGTTCTATGCTGCAGCTGAGTAACATCTAATAAACGTTTGAGCGGGCGGATTGTCTTCAGAACGTCTGCGGCATTGCAGCCTGCTGATGTCCGGTGTCGTGTCATATGGCATTAATTTTACACGCTGCCCTGGCGCGACGCAGGGCATTCCTTGCCCAACTCGAGTGCAACAAATGTTTGTATCGCGAGCTGCCTGGAAAGTGAAAGTAAGATCAGGGGCATCTGCAGATATTCACATATCTATCGGCCTAGTTGTCATTTCAATTCAATGTATGCAGCAGTGGGCGAAGGGGGCCTGTTCATCTTGGCGAGGGGCGATTGAAAACACATCAAACAAGATAAACCTGGCTTGCCTCGCTCGCTACTCTACTTCGTATACTCGGACTAAATGTCATTCAGAGTTTGGCGTAGAACATAAATACGCCGATGATGGGAAAGCCGGGACAAAAGATTGCTGGTTTAGTGAGAATCTGACGATCCCGCGCCGGAGCTGTGAGGTCAAGCAGCACTCTGGTTCAACTGTACATGTGATTTCGCTTGGTCGGAAAAACAGTTACACTTGATCCTCGGCATCTAGCGACCGCGTAAAACTAGCCTTCGCTGCAGAGGGCTGTGATGTTGTCGAAGCGACCACTGGTGGTGACAGCTTTGCGCCACACCCACGATGCGTGTGTATGTGTGCGTGTGACAGGGGAACTGCTGCCACGAACCACGAAAAATGTGTATTTGGCCAGGCAGGGCTGTCACTCAGGGTCGACAAACAAGCGCAGGCTCGCCACTCTACTCCGTAACCATTCAGCCAAAGATGGCCTGCGCTTTATTTTGCAACCCTCCCGGTCGGACTGGACCTGAGCGCCGCATGTGCTCGGGGCGCTTGACCTATCAAACTACTCCGAAGGTTGTGGAGAGATATTTACCGAGAATGGCAATGGTTTGGCGGTTTCACCACGACCCTTGCTTGACATTTGACGCAGTCTTTTGGCTATTGGGTTGGGGTTGGGGGTTGTTAGACCATCCTATTAAGGTTTGCGGGGTTCAAATGAGCTGCCGAGTCTGGAAAGCCTTTCGCGCAACTTTACGGAGCAGTAACGGTAGATGCTCATACAGACGCCGTGACAATCGATTTAGCCGCATCCAAGAGTGGAGAGGAAGTGCCTTTTGTACTACAACTCGTTCCCAAGACTGCAACCCCAAACGGATCAATTATCCGTATTCGCTCCTCGCATCCAAACTCTTCAACATTGGCTAGAACAAAATTAGCCGATGGTGTCGGTGCTTGACCGGCAAATCAGTGAAAAGATCTGGTCTTGATATGCCGAGGGCCATGTCCCCAGGTCCTCCGTGGTGTACTACCATTGAAAGCAGAGTAGAATCTGGACCGTGCCTCTGCCAGCACACATGTTTCTGGTGCGCATCCATGCATCCCACGTTTATGGACTAGCAGAGTTCATTTTAGCCCGCTTCTGGAGGATGCCGATAACATAATGAGTCTGACCTTGTGACTGTTGGACATCCCAGTCATGGGCGTCTTTCGAGACGCTAGGCAGTAGGAGACGCGGCGAGCCACCGAAGGTTGTGCTGAGCGACCGGCAAATAACACTAAACTCTTTGCTTTACAGAATGATATGAATCATTTCGAAGTGCATAAGTATAAGGAGATCCCTGGGTCCCGGATGAATATGGAGTGAGGTTTTTGTCGGTAGAGCGAGTTCGTGCATATCCTAGCCTAGCTGTCTTTTCAATCCTCTGCCTCGTTTCCTCTGCCTCGTTTCCCGTCCTTGACCTTTCATAGTGTTCAATATGAGACTTATCCTGCCTGCTGCACTGTTTGGCTTGCTTGCCGCCGCAGTCCCAACGCCTGTGCAAGAGATCCAGATCATCCCAGGAGATATTCAAGAAATCGACGCTCGTCAAGCTGGGGGCATCACTCGCGACGAGCTCGACAAAGCCACGGGCGCCTGCCCTCCCGTCATCTTCATATATGCTAGAGGCTCGACAGAACCAGGAAACATGGTGAGCAAGCACGATGCTTCTGTTATGGACTCTCGGCAAGGCGTAGAGTAGCTGACGCAGATGAATAGGGTATCACTCTTGGGCCTATCGTCGCCAAAGCGCTAGACAGCCACTTTGGCGAGGACAAAATCTGGATTCAAGGCGTCGGCAAAGCATACACTGCTGGTTTGGGCGAGAATTTCTTGCCGGCCGGTACAAGCCCCGAGGCCATCAAAGAAATGACTAGGCTTCTCACCCTCGCAAGCACAAAGTGTCCGAATGCGAACATCCTGGCTGGAGGATACAGGTAAGCTCTCTCTCGCGGGCTGATGGGAGGGGTCTAGAGCCTGGTTTGCTAATTGCTACCAACGGAAAATAGCCAAGGTGCTGCGCTTACTGCTGCCACTATCAGCGCTCTCGACGCTGGTATTCGCAACAAGATTGTCGGCACCGTGCTCTTCGGATATACCAAGAACCAGCAGAACAAGGGCCAGATCCCCAACTACCCTGCTGATAGGCTCAAGGTATTTTGCAATCAGGGCGATGCTGTTTGCACAGGAACACTTATTATTACTCCGGCGCATCTTGGTTATGGCTCTGTTGCGGCAGGTGCCGCCCCCGAGTTCCTTATCAGCAAGGTCACAACTGCGTAAGGGAATGAGGACAGTACTCGAGGTGGCGGTAAAGACGCTTTTGTAGTAGCAGGCAAGTCGCAGAAACGCCCGGCGCTCTGCGAATTGCATTTTGCGAATCCCAATCGTGACGTTATTTTAGTTCTCATGACATTAGCTAATTTTGTGACCAAAAAAGTACGTGGATTGCACTGCACTCCCACTTCGTAAACCTCACTCGACTTGTCGGCTATACTATCCGCCTGGTGCGTTTCATCGCGCCACACAATATACCTGATCACAGCCAGGCCATCTCCGTCTCTTCTCCGTTCGGAGGGTTGATGGCGACAGGACGAGCTGGGATTGCAAATGAGCTACCACTCGCCGAATCGTATGCTGGGGAAGATAATCCATGCCCGTCAGATAACTTGGTCTCCTTTGTGTATGACCACACCAGAATACCTTCTGATGTCACAAACACTTGAAAATCTTCATCCCCCAACACGCGCCATCGCTTCGACCTAGAGCGAACCCGGATTCTCATGGCGGTGGCTATATCCGCATTGAATCCGTTCCTTTCCTTTTCTGCAGCCCGGTTATCGCGCACAACCTCACGAGGAATTGCTGCGTGGCGTTGCGACCACGACGTGAGCTTTCCTCCTTGAGCATAAATGCCCCATGGAATTGGATCAAGTCTATGATAGGTACCCGCAAACAAAGCTGACGGTTTCGCAAACTTAAACTCCCTCTGTATGAATGACTCTTTGTAAATATTGAATCCAACTGTAGCAAATTCTGTTGCACAAGGCTCCTCGGGTTTATTGATCGCTTTGACAATTGTTCCTATGTTATATAAACCATATGGGCTCATTTTAGAGCAGAGAGGGGTGACAAGGGCAAAGTTGTTTAACAAGCCGTGGGGGTGATCACAAAGAGATTCTGGGCAGATGCACTTTTCCCACCAATTTATAGATTCCCCCTCGTCATATTGGACCACCGATATTAAGAATTTGCAATTTGTTGACGGTTGATACCTGTCCAAATCGGGGGCTACGTATCATAGGGAGTCAATTGTCTGGAAATGAGAAAAGGGACGTTGCTTCTTGACTCATTAGTCACTCACCTCGAGTCTCTAGCCGACACATCCATACGACATATGTCACGTTAGACTTGTTGGGATGTATGATGACGCCTGGCTGCGATTGGACTTGTCCGTACCCTTCAGACTGGCTGGCCAATCTCGAAGAAAGCTTCAAGTCGACAGCACAGGCTTGCGACCAAGACCATGCTATAATTAAATTCTGCCGAGTGACAACCACCACTCGCTCGCCCTCGACGTAACATCTTGCAAATGGACCAGGTAATGCAAAGTGCTTCCACTGCTCCAGATCCACATGCCATACTCGTCTAGACGTGCCATATCAGAGTTCTCTCCTGTACTACTGGGGAAAGATGGCCCAAAAAAATAAAGGGGGGGGGACTCACACGATGCTGTAGTTATATCCGATTGATTCTCCCCTTGCAGCGTATACAAGCAGCTTATATGACATTCCCTGCGGACTCAGTCGATCGCCGGCTATCAGAAACCCGGTGGTGCTGCAAATATGACGCTGACATGACCGCAAGTCATCAATTATTATATTGGTCGAATTCACTTGCCAGGCAAGCCGACTCCTATCATACATGACCAGAGGTCCCGGAGGAGCAAACAGGAAGCCACCGGCCTGGGGCCCTCGAGCAGGGTCCTCCTGTCTGTCAAGATGATCATCTGAGAGATCAGTGCTTTTAAACACGGCCGAGGTTGATCCTGTGTCCCAAAACTTATCCCAACATATGAAACTTGAACGGAATGGCTCTGCGTTATGGTGTTGGAGATACTTTGCCAATGGTGCTTGAAGCAGCGCTCGAGCCGGGCGCGTGTCGCCGTTGGACCGGCACATCTCTACTAGCCCAGGGAAGAAGTACTGGCATAATTCGTGCATGACTTCTTCCTGGGTCCATATTGCGTGCCAAGAGCGGGAGACAAAACGGCACGCGGTAATGTCCTCAAGATCAAGCTGCCTGAGGATTGTAAAGAGAATCTCGACGGGGAGGTCAGAGATGTCAGCTAAGCCCGAGATCCAGAATCTACCGCTGCGGCATTGATTCCTCAAGTAGAGTAGATCCCATGGCGAGAGAGACGCCAGATATGCGTCGATTTGACGGCGACCAACATGGCGCAGCGACTGAGGCTTCTCGTTTTCCAACGACATCCCGCATTCGGACCCAGCTACGCAGCCTTAGATTCATCAGCCAGGTCAGCGGCAAAGGTCAGTGGCTTACGGCCAGAGGCGACGGGCTTTGGCGACTGCATGCGATGTTGTGGCTGCTTGTATGGCAGGCTGGGGTGATGATGATGACGATAGTGGTATTGAAAGAATGGCGGTGGTACGTGCTCCGTCGGTGCTTGCGCCAATTAAATAAACAACGTTTCTTTTCCCATATAAGCATTGAACGTTGTCGAAAGAGCCTCGTGATCTGCAGAAAGATGCCGCGACTATATTTTGTCTTTATCCTTTGACAAATTAAAGTTGTAATCAGACCGAAGAATCGCAACCTGAGCCAGCCAGCCAGCCAGTAGCGAGAAGTGGAGTTGATCAGCTGACCCCACTCGCTACTCCCGCGGCAGTTGCTGCCTGGGCCAGCACCGTCCATGGATACTCCGTACATGCACGTATGAATGGGCAGCAACAAGCTTCTCGCGTCTGCATTTTCCCGCCCTAATCTACGGATAATGTACACAAGCTGCTGCTGCCTGGGGCTGTGTGTCGTGTAGGTCGTAGTAATCCGGGGTGGGTTCACAGATAGACAATCAGACGATCGGGCGCCATTCGTTCGGGAACTCCCAAGTCATCTGGCTGGTTAGCTAAATTCATTGGTTGACATTTGATGGCTGGTCTTCTTTTGCGGGTCAAGATTCTATATAAGGGGAAGAATACCCTGGAAGCTTCTAGATCATCGGACAACGCGTCAGCTTGTCCCAACGCAGCGATTGCCGGGCATGAAGGAGCACAACATTGAAATATTCATGTATATTTATATCGAGCATTGCCCATGGAAAAGACAAATAATCATGCATTAACAACCATCTCTTCCTCTCTGTCCGAAGACAAGAACTGCTGATTATTAACTCATTTCATTTCATTCACACACAGAAAATATATCATGGCCGATTACGCAAAACTGCCATCTGCAGCAACCATTGCAACCGAACGATTCCGGTCCAACATATCAGAGGACAAGTTGCAGCAGTTTAAGAAGCTGCTGGAGCTCTCTCCTATTGGCCCTGTCGTATATGAAAACACCAATGCCGGGCAAAAGTATGGCGTCAGGAGAGATTGGCTCGAGAACGTGAAGAAAGCCTGGCTTCGTGACTTTGACTGGCGCAAATTTGAAGACCGAATGAATTCATTCCCAAGCTTCAAGGCACCCGTGCAGGATTCAATGGGAAATTCCATCGATATTCAATTCTTTGCATTGTTCTCAGAAAGAGAAGATGCCATCCCGATCGTCTTCGTTCACGGCTGGCCAGGCTCCAGCTGCGACTTCTTAGACATGCTTGAAATTGTTAAGAGAAAATACTCGGCGAAGGAGATGCCATATCATGTCGTGGTTCCCTCCCTTCCGGGCTATGCATTTTCATCCGGTCCTCCAGCGGAGGTGGACTACGGAATCGACATGGCTGCCGGGGCCATCAACAGCTTGATGGTTGGTTTAGGCTTCGGTAATGGATATCTGACTCAGGGAGGAGATCTGGGTAGTTTTGTGAGCAGGATGCTGGCGATACAATACGATGCATGCAAAGGCATGCATGTGAATCAGATGGGCTGGCCACCAAATTCCGACGACATGAGACCTGTGGACGCGGACGAAGAGGAAGTCTTACAAAAAGCTTCTGAAATTATTGATACGGGATTTGGGTTTGTATTGGAGCAGGGCACAAGACCGGCCACAATAGGTCTCGCGTTAAGTGCCAGTCCTTTGGCGCTTCTTAGTTGGTAAGATTTCCCGATGCCAAGCCCCATCATTGCAGGCACCCTGACAATCGATCAACTAGGATTGGAGAGCAGTATTTGCAATGGGTGGACGGCGACTTTCCTGTCGAGAAAATCCTCGAAGTTGTAACCTTGTACTGGCTGACTGATACATTTCCCCGATCCCTGTATCACAACCGCGGCGTAAGCTGCAGCCTTTTCTCCCCGTCGCGAGAATAACCCCTCACTGATTCATGGCATAGCTGAACACCGGAAGAGATACCCCCAAGATTGCAAGGATCAGCGTGGTGAGTACTTCGTATTCATCAGGAGCCCAAAGCGCAAAAGATTACTAACCCCGAACCCAGGTAGCAAACATGTCGGCATTAAAGCTTCCATACGTGGAAAAGCCATCCGGCTATTCTTGCTTCGCTCATAATATACTCCCGGTGTCGAAGAGATGGGCAGCCATGAGCTGCAATCTCGTATCGTTTAAGAAACATGATCACGGTGGTCATTTTGCGGTGAGTAAAGTCCTTGACCCTTGATCCATGTTCAGTGTTGCTGACGTCCAATTTTTTCATGGGGGGGTTGCAGCCGCTGGAAAAGCCTAGCGAGCTGCTTGCAGACGTGGAGGAGTTCATTTGGAAGGTCTGGGCGGCTCCAGGCCGTGATGACCGCGATAGAGCATGAATCAGATAACGCATAATGCATATTCAGCCCGGTCGATCTCATGCGGCCGACCGAGCCGGCCACACCACACCCGAAATCTGTGCCGTGTCTGTGCCATCTGGCAGCTTGATGTGGGTTACATTGGGGGCTATATTATCGAGTCTTCGCACCGCAAAAGTAATATATTTAGCTTTTTGTTCCCCCCAATGCCTTGTGGCGTCCAATGCAAGTGAATGTAGGCAGTAAATTGAAGCGGGTTGCCACGTCAAAAAAATGAGTTGTCGGATTTGGTCATGATCTCCGGACACCGCTAAGGACGCACACGAAGGTGGAAAAAGCAAAAGACTTGAGCGCTTCCCGCCCGCCACATCCTAGTCGCATGCAAGGGATGCCTTGTCATCTTGTGCTTTGGCTGTTTTTTTATTGTCGGCGGCACGTCATGTCTCACAGCCGCATTTTGTTGTGCTCACCATGCCTTCATTCAACGCCACAAGTTTGAGCAGTTCGAAATTGCTTGCGCAGATGGATATTGGCCAACACGGCATTGTTTTCCTTTCCGACGTCAGGGTCGGTTAGTACGTTGAACCCACTCATGTACATGTATCTATATATATCTATGTGTGACCTTGGAAATAGCAACTTGGCTGCTCTGTCGTTAGTTATCTTGTGCACGACTGACAGCCATGGCGCCATTTCCCACTTTCGTTGCCGTCATACTGTCTTCTATCCTGCCAGTCTTTTGTACACCTGTAAGTGTGAGTCTATCACGGGGCAGCAATCCATCTGTAACCATCGACTGTGGCACTATCGTAGGAACAACAGCTCCCTTCTCTTCTGCGGGAAATGTAGCACAGTTTCTTGGTGTTCGATTCGCCCAACCGCCTGTGCGCTTTGCGCCTCCACAGCCTGCGCAGCCGTGGTCCGGTGTATACGACGCGTCCCGATACAAACCAACCTGCATCCAGCAGTTCAGCTATCCCGAAGATGCCCGAAACAATGCAATCAAGTGGTTTAACACACCGCCACCACCGGGGGGGGAAAGTGAAGATTGCCTGTTCCTCAATGTATATGCTCCGGGGGATGCATCGGTCGGTGATAACAAGGCTGTCATGGTTTGGTTCTATGGCGGCGGCTTCGTGTTCGGGTCGGGAGCTATACCGTCGTATGACGGATCCAGCCTTGCCGCAAACCAGGATGTCATTGTAGTTACTTTCAACTACCGAACCAACGTCTTTGGGTTTCCCGGGTCGCCCGAAATACCCAAAACCCAGCAGAATCTGGGGTAAGATATTGAACCACAACTTCCTACCATACTAGAATGACGCTGACTAGAAAGTAGACTACTTGACCAGAGGCTTGCCCTAGACTGGGTGCAGCGCAATATCGCCGCTTTTGGCGGTGATCCTCAAAGGGTGACAATATTCGGCCAGAGTGCTGGGTCAGGTAGTGTAGATACCCTTATTACGGCTCCTCCAGAGCCAGTTCCCTTCGCGGCCGCCATCATGGAGTCCGGCGTTGGAACAGTCTCCCTGCCACAAGAGAAATCCGCCACCTCATGGCAGAGGCTAGTAGTTGCTGCAAAATGCCCACCTACCAATGCGCTTGCATGCATCCGGGCGCTGCCCGCAAGTCAAATAAAGGACATGATTGAACACAAAGCCTTGGATTGGTTTCCCATACACGACGGTGGCGTGACCTTTGCAGACCGGCCACGTGTAGACCGCCTCAGGTCGAGGCGGGAGAATTCCCGAGTCGCGAGAGTACCGATACTAATCGGATCAACTGCGAATGATGCCGGAGTCGCGGTGTACGGGAGACTCGATGTGAAGAAGGTCCTGTCTGCGATTCTTCCGGAAGGCACACCTTTAGGATTCATAACTACGCTTCTTGCTGCTTACCCTGTCGGTTCTCCCGGGCTCCTCGATACCAATGCTCAGCTGGCTAGGATTTTGACCGAACTCGCTTTTCAATGTCCTTCTGCCATTGTGGCCGAAGACAGCAGGGCCGTAGGTATCCCCTCCTGGCGATATTTTTTCAACGCTAGCTTTGCAAATTCAGAACTGTACCCTGGGAGCGGTGCGTACCACTCTTCTGAGATAAAACCCGTATTTGGCACCTATCCTAGAGATGGAGCAACACCGTTCAACGCCCAGTTGAGTGTTGTCATGCAAAAGGCGTGGGCTGACTTCGCCAAAAATCCAACCCAAGGACCGGGTTGGGCCAGCGTGCCAGAAGTTGCGGTTTTGGGAGGCGGTGCTACGCCGGGGTTGGATGATGTTGGGAGGCAGGCAGTAACGGTAATACGGTCGGATCAGATAGATCAAAGGTGTCCTTTGTTCAAGGTCATCTACGACTTGGCTTCCTCTCTACCGTAGTCTGGTGCTTAGACTGGTAGATGCATAATTCACCATGATTGAGTAGGGTCCATCGCTAACTCAGCTATGGACGGCGAGTACCACTCGCAGTACATAGTTTTCATTACCGCAAATACACGAAATGTTACAAAATGTTACTCTTATGCTAATTACAGTTTAATATGAGTAACTAGTCAAGGATACATATATCAAGGCTATTAGCTTAGCACGACCTCACCCTAGCGCTTAGATATTACCAGCAGCTCCCGTCTGCTAGGCGCACGGAAGATTGCATAGGATTGTGTGCACGTAGAATATTCGTAGAGCAAGGCGATCGCTCTAGTATCTTGATGAGCTTGATATACTATCTCTGTTTATCTTGTATTTAGGATTTAGTGGCCAAAGCATCGTGCCCTTTCTTCTGCGTTTGCAGAATCTTACGGCTTCGACTCCAGGAAAACTTGTAGTAGCTTGTGTTGAAGAGTCCAACTTAGATATGGTTATAAAAGCGTTTTGCTTATCGTCGGAGGTAATGTTTACACAAACGTTCCCTTGAGTGTGTAAATACCGGCTTTTGTGATGCTGTAGGTGTCTTGCTGCAAGAGATAAAAACTATATCTGGCATTTTGTCAGCCTTTCATTCAAAAGATTTGCAAGAAATATCGCCGTCATCTTTCTCTTAGTAAGAATAGGTTCAAGCTAGATGGAAAGCACCTTCTGACATTCCGAGTAAACAATCAACATTGGCATTGCTGTCTGCAATTCTTTTAAGGAGAAAATGGAGGCCCGTGCCGAAGACCACCAGGAATTTTTTCAAATACGTGGCACAATGTCCGACACTACCTACGTATGCTCTTTGACGTCCACTTGTTGGAAAACCCAAAAATTATTAAACCAAGGCCCTCGTGGGAGCTTAGTAAAGCCAATCTTCTCCCTAAAAATGAATCCAAGGCGCCGTACCTCCTTACCATAAATTGTTCACTTAGGCTGGCCTAGTCTTCGGCACTGTCATTTGGCCGCAGATATTCCCAGGCACAATTGCGTGTTGGTCGATAGCTCACTCTGTATAAACATTTGTCGCTTAACATGGCAGTCCCACAGATGGACGCTGCCTTGCAGAATGTTCGTTGAGAGTGGGATCCTGTGGGAGTAACAGACCTGCGCTCATCAGCCAAATTGGCTACAGCCGAGTCATGCCCTATCATTGTGCCGTTGCCCACCAAAAGTGCGCAATGTTGGTCCTAGTTTGACGTCTTCATCCTCCATAAACTTTAGGAGTGGGCAAACAACCACTTTTGCTTAATTATAAGAAGTAACAGCACCGCCACCAATGCCACCATTGTTATTATAATCATTATGATCTCAGCAAAAGTGTTGATAATAATAGCTATAGTGAGCGCTTCTATTTGCGCGGTTTATCCTTGATAAATATGTTTTCAGATATTCTCCACATTCCGTCTCTGCTTGCTTCGTCGGCTTCCGTATATCTCTCCACAAGCTACTACTAAACGCATAGTGAGATCCTCAAGAGGAACCGCGGGCTAGACACGTTCGATACTAAAGTACATCTTGAGAGTCACACTGTCCATATGACCCCTGATTAGATTCTTCTAGACGCAGGAGCATCCATCAAGCTGTGGTATCCGCTCCGGTGGCGCAACAGAATTAGTTCCCCACGATCTACAACCCATTTCAAGGGACAGGGTCATCTACCGAAATTAGGCTCCCCTTCACATCAAGTTTCCCACCAGCAGGTCTTAATAGAAGCCCTTATCTGTAGGCAAAACCAATGAATTCGATCGCTTGTAGACCAGACTCGATGTTATTTCCCGTCGGAACCGTGTAGTATCGTTCAGGGTCCTCGGCAAAAGCCGTGCCAAAATTTTCTACAGTATGGTGGATACACTTGCTCGCCCCGGTCACTTCGCGTTCATTCTATCGGTACGGTACCTCGTCTGCATGTGTACGACGATGGGGACTTCCGTCCACCCTAACGGCATTTAAAATGAGCAACCGTACCATTGGGAGTGGGTCACAGACAACGAATCATCGTATCTCGACGAGTTGAAGCTAGGCGAAGCTAATCTGTAAGATTAATGTCAGGGGCGTTTATGAACTGCCCTTGGGGATTAATAGCACGATCTTAAAGCTAACGACTCCCAAAATTTAAGCCATGTCACAATCTGTTCAATGCATATATCACCATGCGGGTTTTGAGGTCACTAGTGGGCTATCAGGCCACTTAATCGAATATTGAAGGCGTTACCACATTGGCTAGCCATATCGTACGGAGATGACGCCCGCAGATAACGGAGATTTCATCTTTTTTAATAGAAACGTATTCGAAGGGGAAGAGGAAGAGAGTGGCATTCTTTCTTCTTCGGTCCGACATTTATATCAGTGAGCCGTGTCGGTTTGTGTTGATAACTGGAAGTAACAGAGTTTTATTAAAGTAGCGTTTGCACTGCTTCGAAGCCATGTGTTTTCAAGTCATTCATATCTTTTTAAGTTGAAAACGAAGAAACTCCAACTAGTTACTTTGGCTGTCTTTGCGACCATGATTGCCGAGACGTTCGTCATTTTGATCGGCCTGCTGGTCCAGCGAGCGGTGACAGCGGCAACCGTCCCAAAGCCCGACATCGGTTATGGTTGTGGTGTTCATATGCCTACTGAGGAACAGCTTGAGCTCCATCGCAATCTATCCATTATGGAAGAAAACAATATGGACATTGATAAGCGTGCGCCCATCTATGTCGATACTTATTTTCATGTCGTGGTTGACAAGGAGGAGGAGCGTGTAAAAGCGGGTGTAAGTTGGCCTAGGATCTTTCGGCAATCTCCCCTCGGACTAATTTTTTCGTAGAGAACAGTATTGAAAAAACAGTTGGCTGTAATAAACATAGGGTTTGCCCCGGCAAAAATATTCTTCAATCTCCGAGCTATAGATTGGACCGTTAATCCTCGGTGGGCTATTGGGCTCGACGTCCTCACAATGAAGTACCAGCTTCACCGGGGTGGCAGGAGCTCACTTAACCTCTATTTCATCAGCGCGCTTCCTGATGTACCTGGCGAGAAATCTAAAAAAAAACACCTAGGTATCTGCTCGTTTCCTGACGAAGTCGGTCGCGAAAGCGAGGTGGTTTTGGACGGCTGTTTGGTTGATGTCGATACAATTCCCGGCGGAGCTTGGATTCCCTACGACGACGGCAAGACCGCCATCCACGAGATCGGTCACTGGTTCGGCTTGTTACATACTTTCCAGGGGGGTTGCGATGGCTCCGGCGACATGGTCTCTGATACACCCGCATCTGCAAGCGCGTCAGTGGGCTGCCCTGAAGGTCGCAATTCCTGCCCTGATCTTCCAGGTTTGGACCCGATACATAACTATATGGACTATTCAAACGAGTCAGTTTTGTGCCTTGCTGCCGAATACTGAGAAACTGTTTTTGAGAGGAATTAGCTAACTTTTAACCCAACAGCACTTGCCTCAGCGAGTTTACACCAGGTCAAATTAAACGAATGCATAGCATGTGGAGGAAGTTTCGTTATCGAGCAGAAGACAGAGAAAACGAAATAAGCAATGAAATGTGGGAATAGCCGCTTATCTGTGTGTGAATATAGCACGCTGCAGGAATATATCAAGATATCACAGGCTGGAAATCTTCCCTTTCAGAAGAGCATTTACTCGTGGAGTGTTTGTTGCCGAGTGCGTGAATCGCGTCCCGGTGAGGAAGTCACAGTCAACTCTACAGAGCAGCTTCAGGTGGAGGACCCGGCGTCGTTAATTGATGGAGAAGACGGAAGCAGTCATTTTTATTGTATAAATAGTGTAAATAGACAGAATTACGCGGCAAATATTAATAGGTATCGCTTAACCATCAGCTCAAGAGTTGGAAGTTCTCAGGCGCTCAGGTGGCCATTATATACAGCTAGAAGCTGAAGAACCCTTGGTATCAACCTCCACTGCTGGGGTTTCCGGGGCTTCTGATTTTATTAAAAGCCACTCTAACCCGATGGTAACCGTTTTCGCCTCACCAGCTCTAAGCAGCAGCTCGGCAAGTCCCAATTCGCCAGCCAGTACCTGGCCTCAAATTGCTTGGTGCATCTTCAATAACATTCAACGATCGGCGGAGATCGGAAGCATATAACTGCCACAAGTCACCTGAGAACTATGCCCCGAAGCTCTTACAGCATGAGACCGGAACATATGAATTGGGTCACAGCTGCGCTAGAGGAATTAGCCCTCGAGCTACCTCAGATCCCGACGGCGCATATGGGCCAAATGAGCCGTAAGTTTATATATATCGTGCGCACACATACTATACTTGGCGTTACAGAGCCTTTTTGCTGCGCTAAGGGTAAAGCAGGTCTGGAAAAGCCAATACCCGAACTGTCGCATTGTACGGAGCGTGGGTGGTCATGACAATCATTCTATTCGTATTCAACGGTTAGACCGTTCCGAAGTCCATCCCCGCAGTGATAGCTTTGTGTAGTTATAGGCATTCCCTTCTAGGGTATGCCGCTCAACGTAGCTTATAAAATTCTCAAATGCTCCACTCCGGAAAAATGCAACGATCTCATGTGGATGTGTTCCTGACTCTGCGTGGTCCACAACGCCAAGCTACCCAGTGCTTGTACATAAGGGAGGACAAATTACGTGACCCATCACGGCTTACCAAGGCACGCTGCAACGGGTCACCTAACTTGTCTCCCGCAGGCCCGGCTAGCTGGGTACACAAATAAACGTATGACAAACAGGGGAAGGAGTTATGGGGTTTTCGTGGCTTATGCGGTTGCATGACACGGGCACGGTAGTGCCCGTCATTGAAGGAGTTCATAGTTACAGAAAGGTAACTGTTGTGGACCTTGACTTCCGGTCTGAAGAGAATCACCGGTATCAAAACATTAAAAGCGGCACAGCGAGGCATTAAACAAGTGGCAAGAAGCCAGATGCCAAGGAAAATAGGCTCCGAGGGCTGGGGCGGAACACAAAATGGGCGATTGTGTCCGCCGTTCAAAACAGACCTCAAATTATTCTCGAAACCGGTTTTGATATCCAGCCCGAAGATGTTCTCACATTTAGGAAATAGATCTTGCTAGTGGCTTTCGAGGAATAGAGTGGGAAACATCGGTCTGCTCCCGTAATAGGAAAACGCGTATAATCGCAACAAGTTTGTATTTCCACTAACTGCAGAAAATTGTGGCCTTGGCAAGTTTCCGTCTGCGCGTCTGCACTTGCGATTGCGATTAAGCGCTTATATACGAAACTTCCGTAAAAGCACCAACCCTCATCTCCGCCTCGTCCTACTAGATACTGGGGCTGGCTCAAACGAGCCTTCATCCGAAACTTCATCGTCGCTTATCTCCAAAGCTTTTTGTGTACCACCGCCACTCCTTTGTGAAAAGTCCAATTGAGTCTGCTTCGTCTTTGCGCCACCCCTTGCAGCAGGTTTCCGTGCAGCTGTCGTCGTTGCCATCCTCGTCGCTGCTATTTGTCGTCCTTTGGTTGCTGGTTTTGGCGGGGGTGGAGGCTCCTCATCCGACGCCATAACGACATCATCTGCAACTTCTGCTTCATCATCACTCGGCTTGGCTGCTTTACGACCGCGCCCTCTTGCTGGAGGTTTGCGAGCCGGCGCCTTCTTTTCAGCAGCTTTAGCCGCCGTCGCGTTTGTTCCCTTCGTAGCAGAGCGTTTATTCGTTTTCGGCATAGGCATATCGTCATCGTCATCGTCATCGTCAGGTTCCACCTTGCTTCGACCAGATCGGCCAAATTCTTGTGTCGTCGTCAGGCTCAGATTGTGCACAGGGCCCTCATATGTCCACGCACCCGGCTCGTCCTCCCAATTTCCGTCGAAATCACTATCCCAGGTATCAGGCTTGGGTCTCAACACACGTTTCCGCTCAGAGCCCAAGTCAGTTCTCCCAGATCCACCCGTCACCTGCTGCTCAATCCTTGCCCTATAAATTTCCATGGCGCTGCTAAGGTCCTCATCGTCTGACTCGAGGCCAAGAAGCTGCTTTACTTGGCCGGTAAGATGCTCTGAAACAAAAAGTTCCATGGCATGCTTGTCATCTTTGGAGACAAATTGATTGACAGCATCCCCAAAAGGCCCTTGTGGTAAGACTTTGAGTGACTGGGCACCCAAAAAGTCCTGGACGAGAGACTCAACTTTCACCGCATCCGCGCCATCTTCCAGAGCCCCCAGAACATCGCCTGGCATTGCAGGATTTGCTTTGCCTGGCAGATATGTTAGCAAACGGCAACTTCAAAGCAGTCAGGAGCACTTACGTTCAGACGACTTTTTGCGGTAAAAGTATACGACATCATTGGTATTGGCAACTCTACCAACAAACCGATTAGAAAACCGTTGGGGGTTCTCACACTCGAATACGCCTCCTTCAGAAGCGGTGTACTCGACTTTGAGTCGAATAAGTGGAAGTGGGCGTTCTTCCAATGCTTCCTCATCAGTCTGGATTGCCTCCCAGTCTGTATTTGCTTTTTCTATCATTTCATCCACAACTTCCATCAAACGTCTTGTAACCTCTTGTCTGTTGTCTTTCTTCTTGTCCAGGCCTTTGAACCGCTTATCATTTGCGAGAACGAGTTCACTTGTCACGAACGGCCGTACCGACTTTAACGGAACTTTGTCAACTTTGAAGTCCTTGCCTGTTACACTAAGGATAGCCACGTGTTTCTGCACGGCCTCGCCCGGGACTAACGACGTAGCCACAGAGGAGCCTGGCTGCATAACATGGAACCCCGTCTCGGGATTCTGCGTAGGATCAATAAGGCATTCATGTTCGTGGCCCCAGACGACCAAATCCAGCCAATCAGGGAGAACGTTTTCAGGCAAGTAAGATGTCGCAGTATATGCATGGTGATTCTGGTGAACGGCAAGCAGGTTGAACCAATCACTGGTTTGGATGTTCGGTCTGAACCATTTGACCTTGTGATCTCTGAACGTCCGGAACATCCGTTCGTCGCGGACATTACTCAGTCCAAACAATGCCAACTTTGTGACGCCTTTTTGAAGAAGAATCGGCTTGGCTTCGATATTATCGGCCTCGGCCACGCGACCAAAATAGTTCAACAGACCAGCAGCTTGTAGTAAGTCGAGCGAGCAGTAGTTCCCATCACCAGACGGATCATCGTGGTTGCCATGAATAGAGAATACCGGTATGGAAATATTTATATCGGGGTCTTCGTAGTTGACGTGGGGGAATGCGCCTTCAAACACCGACGCCGCGTCAGAAAGAAACTCGAGCGGACAAGGCTTCATACCGAGGCAATTTTGTCGGAGAGTTCGCATGACTTGGTATAGAGACTTTCGGGATGGTTTATTGTCGTGAAAGAGGTCGCCTGCAAGAAGAACCATGTCGACCTGTATATCCTGGTTAGCCAACGACAGTACAATAAAGCTAGTTGATCTGTAGAACGTGCATCTTTAGTGCGAGCGAGGTTCAGAATCTCGTCAAAAGTTCGCCAACTGTCATCCTTGCGAATGGCATCGCGCTCTTCGTATCCCACATGATTGTCTGTCGCGACAAGAATCCGAATTGTGTCGGCTTCTACGAGACGAATTAGGACTTGGACTCTGTGTATTAAGTGAACGAACAGAAAAGGTTACCGGTTAACTCGGTCATATTGGTTGAAAGCCACCCATGTACCACCTAAAAGGCATGTAGTTCCAACAGCAAGGCCATATGGAGACCGAGAAGAGACCAGGTAGGCGGTTGGATCCTGCGACCGACCCTTGGACGACGTGAGTAATAATGGACTGCGTGGCGTGGGATTGTGCACAGGTATAGGACGCGGGGAGCACGCGGCGAAGTTAACGCGAAACGATGCGCAGTCACGTGTTCCACTTCCGCTGTGTTGCGTGCCATCCTGACAGCTATCAATGGAGCATTAGCGCGAAAAAGAGCAAGGCTGATTGACGTAATATGTAGATCAAGCAAGCGGTTTTCTCATCTTTCTCGACTACTGTAGTACATAAATAGTAGTAGTATTGAGTGAGAATCAACTCGACAAAGGATAATCAGTGCTGTGGTATTGTGTCCGTCCATCTATACGCCTCGAATGCAAGCCAAACCGATGACCAAAAATTAATCCCAAAACGATGCAGCCATGCATGGAAAAGTCACTAAATAACAATACCTCTCTGCTTCCAGCCCCCGTTGCCCTTCCAGGCATACAGAACCGAAACACATGCCACCCAAACGCAAATGCCTTCTGCCCAAAATGTCGAGCTGTAGCATCGCTTTCCATAGCAAAATAAATCGTCATCCCCACTCCCATCGCCAGAAACGGCAGACACCTTGGCACCGGCCTGATACACGGCAGAATAGACAAGGCCCCAGAAAGTTGATCCCACAGCGGGCAACATAGCAATGATGCCAAAGTTGGTGGCAAAATTCTCAACGCCCCAGATGATGGTGACGATGAGCGGGGTTAGACTGAACATGGCGCCATAACCAGCACCCACAAGGCCAGACACAACCCAGAATCGGTCGGCATGGTTTTGAGCAGCCCCAGAGGCAAGAAATATGAAGCCGAGAGACATGAGCACGGCAAAGAAAAGCATGAATGCAATACGTGAAAGAGCAAATCGCTGAGATTGGTGGATGGAATGGTACGACGAAGAAATTTGAATGTGTTGTGTTTCGGGAGAGGGAGCCAAGAGGTCGGTAAGAGTACCGATTAAAAGACGTGCGATGGTGCTGGTGATGCCAAAAACCGAAACATGTGTAGCTGCTGATGTGGTTTCGCCAAACCCCACGACTGAGGGAGGAGTTAGAGTGCCTATGACGGTGCCTAAATTATTGATGAAAGCCTCGCCGGGACCGACCGTGAGGAAAAACGCCAGAGCAAAGAGCCACATCGTGTGGTCTGCAAGAAATTGTCGAGTTTCAGCGTTAAGGACCCAGTTCTTCTTCCACTGGGCATCATCATCCTTTGAGGAGTCAAGTAAGGCGCTGTTCTCATATGCTCCGTCATCAGTAGGTGGCGGACCAGCTGCTCCATAGCCTCGCTGTGATCGACTAAGCAGAGAGCTTCCATCAAGTAAACCACTGGTTTCAAGTTCTTCAATGGCTTCTTCAATGAGATCCTGTTCGTCAACAACCCGCAGCAGAAATGTACCAATAATGCCCATGACAGCGAGCAAAACGGCCAAGAAGATGAAGAAACGAAATACGTCAATGTCGCCTCGGGATCCATCGGGCTTCGTCTCATACAAAATCCGGCTACCAAACTGGCTCAACCACATGCCGCTTAATCCAAAGCCCGTGATAGGCATAGCAAGGGCCAGACCTCGATATTTGCCTTTGCCAAAATTCTTGGCACATGTCGATAATGATGCAATGTACATGGCACAGGTGCCAGAGCCAATGCAAACAAAGGCGAATATCATGGCTGGGTACGACCACTCATTGCCCACCCCGTGGGGTTTTTTCAAAACGTTGTATTCAATATCGAGCTTTCGGTAAATAAATGCAGCTGTGCCGTAACCGGTGCCGAAGAGAACTGCCGACAACAGTGAGAGCGGCGTGACACCGACCCGGTCGCAAACATATCCCATGACAGATATTGGTAGGTACAGGGCTAGAGAGCCCGCAATAGAAACGCCATTGACCTGGAACTGGGTATATCGCAGACGAGACTGGAACTGAGGTGCGTAGAGTGAGAAGACGACAATGGAGCCCGCGCACAAGGACGACAGCGTGGCAAATACGAGGGATATGATGCGAATAGCTTGCTTCTGGCGGATTAAACGACGGCGGTGAGTCGACTCGGCTTCAAAACCGTCATCGTCGTCATAAGCGCTAAACGTTGATGAAGCGTCGCTATCGGCGACGTGCGCGAGAGCTGTGGTCGGAGTGGCCGGGGTGCGATCATCGGAGCTTAGAGGCGTTGGCATTATCACCGCCAAAGGCTATAGAGTAGTAGTCGCAACGGCGAGGTGGCTGAAGGGGGTGCAAGAGCAGTAATTCGGAAACAAATGCAGTACATCAAATACCATTCTGGACGGGAAGAAAGGAAAGAAAGAAAGCCGAAGGATTAGGCAAGCATGCGTAAGAAGACGGAGTACGGAGTAGACAGGATGACAAGATAAGGCGAATGACGAGCAAGTCAATGCGAAAGCGGAAGCTCGATAACTAAGCAGGCCGAGCCAGCTGTAGGACGCTGCAGGATGCTGCAGGATGCTGGATGACCCAGAAGCTGGGGGGCTTTAGTGGGCCGCGATGGCGAGCTACGGCACCCTAGGGCTAAGCTGGAGCACTGGCGGGTCACGAGCTTGTCTCAGATTCTGTGGCGAGTGGTGGCACCAGACCGCAGATGAGTCGTCACGCAATTGAACCTTGGCGTTTGGACATTGAGTGCGTTGACATGTACAATGGGATAACTAGTCAAATCCAGTGCCGTAACCGCGTCCGCCGTCCCTACCAAGCGTCAATGATACAAGTGTCAGTAATGGTATCTTCCGACAGAAGGTAGCGATGGGCAATACCAGCCACTAAAGCACCTGGGCAACTCGACCAACTAACAAAATAGAGACCTGCCAGAATAGGAACCACGACATTCCAATGGCCCATACAATGGGCGGCTGGTTCTGGGTCCCTTCGGGAGGCTTGCTGTTTCCTGGCGGGGGCTCAAGAGAACTTTTGGCGCTTCGAACTGTCTTCTTCCATCGAACAATTGAGCCATTGTAGCCCCATACGATCGGCTTCCGTACCCTTACCCTGGATAGGGCTGATCCATTGCTTTCAAAATGCAAATGGATCTCTCGTCCCCAACATCACGCAATAATCATCGCGTAATAACCTGCCCGCTTCCGGCGCATATATCCGACTCCGACAACGTGCGGCCAATGCAAGATTTGCGTGTCTGCAGATGGTGATGCAGCTGTCGTTGGGCTGCCAAGAATATCATTAGTCGTGTCTTGTGTCATAGTGAGGTGATTGACCACGTGCCCAACGTGACTGCGACGGAGTGTCTACCAGTTTGATGCAGGCTTCACATCAATTACAGGTACTCCGTACTCCGTAGTCAATTACTATTTCAGCGACAAAATATACAGTACTATCCAGTTTGATCATGTGATACTGTTCATGTTCCGTGTCCCCGGCGCCCTCATTGCATCTCCACGACCAACCAGCTCGCCCCACTAGCTCGTCGCCCACTCAACTCCCCAACTTTAGTTTCGCTGTCGCTCATCCTTACCACTTCTTCAAGAGCAGCATCATGACAATGCTTTCTCACATCACAGAAAATTGGTAGCCAGTTGTCACCGAAACATTCTGTGCAACACCATGAAGTCCCTGCAGTCAAAAGTATGGACATCCCCAACCCAGCCGCCATAACCGTCGCCCCCACCTCCTTGCCATTCACTCTCATCCCCGTCATCCATGACCTCGTGCGTACGCGCTTTCCTGTGCCTGGTTCCATCTTCCTGGTCGAAGACATTCAAGTTTGCTCTCTGACTCAAACCGGCCGGTGGCAGGTTGTGCGCCTTATTCTGGGCGATGGCCGGTACTGCATCCAGGCCATTCTGGCGGATGCCATGCACCGGCTTGTGCACGGGCGTGAGGTCGCTGTCGGTAGTTATGTGCGCGTAGAAGAGTTTCAGCTGCGTCTGAGGAACTATGAAGCCGGAAGTGGCAAAACCAGGCAAATGCTTTTCTTGGTGGTGTATGACATCAATGTAGTTGGGTGGAATGATGATGTGCGACGGCTGCATGTAGCACAAAATGAACCGCCGGCTTTGGATAAGGGCAAGTCACCATTGCGAGAGTCGACATCTGCAGGTGCATCACCAGCTAGCTCACCAACGAAGCGGTCTTCCGTAAGAAGCGGACACAGACACCCCGACGTGGAGCAAGTCGACGATGCGGACAACAAGGGACATCTTTTCGAGAAAGCCGTATCGCCTATGAAAGGCCCAGTGTCCACCCCAGCCTCAGCAGCCGGTACACCCGTTAAAAAACGTGTGAGGAGAGGCGATCGCGCTGATCATGGGGGCGTTTCCCAAGACGAAAACATATCGGATGCATTCGAAGAGTTCGAAACCTTGACATTCCCACCCAGAAAACCCTCAAGCTCGCCATCAAAGCCAATACAGGTAAACAAGGGCAGCAAACAGACAGTATTGCCCATCGCGCTTCCCCGAGATTGGCACGACCTGCAAACACCACTCAAACTCACGACTCTACGGTCTGTCCCAAATTTACCTTACCGGCAAAACTGGTCGTGCAACGTTCTCGCCATTCTCGCAACTCTGTCACCGATTGAAACATCTAACTTGCCTCCCTACAAACAGCGGACTGCTCGCTTGATGGACCCATCAACGGCAAAACGTGTTCATCTGACTGTCTTCCTGGATCCCGAAGAGTTTACGCCTAGCGTGGGAAGTGCGGTATTGTTGACGGGCGTAAAAAATCACAGATTTGATGGAGGCAGTTTGAAGAAGTATGCTAGCGACCGCAGAGGTGGGAGATGGTGGTTCGAAGACCCGTGGGAGCTGGGCTGGTGCGATGTCAAGGGCATAAAGGATTGGTGGACGCAAATGGAAGCCTACGCTGCGAGTAGAGCATCAGAAGAGAACCCTGGATGAAGCGAGAGTAACGTTCTATTCGCGTCATGTGTGTATTGCTTTACCTTTCCGGGCCTCTTCACAGCAGGAACGGGTACGGCTGACTGTGTGGAATTGCGTTTCGATACGGGAAGGGAATGATTGATGTCTTTACCACAGAGGAGTCCAATCCAATGCCTTGGCTTTGCTAAGCAGTGTTTGGAATTCCGGCCGCTGCGTTGCAGCACTTACTTCAGGGGTGACCCGTGAAAACGAATGAGGGAACAGCGTCGAGTCCATAAGCAAGTGAAATCAGTTCATTATTTCTAGGATGTATTAAAACGAAACTTTCTATCTCTATTCATTCCCATTACGCTTTCCCATTCGTGTGAGCTGTTCCGTTCCCATACGCTTTACCATTCTCATATACCTTGCCATTACCAAAAGTGTCATTCACCCACTCCAGCCCATCGAGGCTTCCAAACATTGCATGCCAAGTATCGGAAATGTAGTTATCTCTTGGCATCCACGGCGCCTCAGTAGCGGCCTTGGGCAACACGCTCTGTGCAGTCTTCACATACGTCGATTTTAAGTCCATCACAGACGTTTCCACCAACTGCTCTGGGTTAGGAACCCTTGGGACAACACTTGTGCACTCTTTATCGCGGAAAGCCTCGAGAAGTCGCACGACCAAGGAGGCTGTTGCGTCGGCGCCGAGAGTCCACGAGGCATTGGTGTAGCCAATAATGAAGGATGCGTTGGGAACGTCTTGAAGCATGGAACTTCTCCAGATGAACTTCTCTGATAGTTTGACGGGCTGTCCATCCACGTCGACGGTTGCGCCACCGGCAAGCTGAAGCTTCAGACCCGTTGCAGTGACTATGATATCCGCGTCCAGGAACTGGCCCGAGTTCAGCTCAATGCCAGTAGCGGTTACGGACTTGATAGTCCCTGTGACGACATCTGCGTGTCCCGTGTGCAGCGCTTTGTAGAAATCTCCGTCGGGACAGACACATAATCGCTGCTCCCATGGATTGTAGGACGGAATGAAGTGAGGATCAACGGACATGTGCTTGGGAAGTGCGCGAGCGGTTCTCCGGCGAAGAGCCCACTTCGCAGTGGATGGGAAAGCTTGACAGAACAGAAAGAGGAGACGCGAGGTCAAAATCCAGCGGATTCGCTTCAGCTGCAGACAGGCGGCACGAGGAAGGATGTAGTCGATCCAGGAGTTTGCGTTGCGGTTAGGCAGTTCGACGATGTAGGTCGGGCTTCGCTGCAGCATCGTTGCTAGCTTAGCCTTTTCCGCAAGCTTTGGAAGAAGAGTAACGGCCGTGGCTCCAGAGCCGACAACAACGACCTTTTTACCTGAGTAGTCTAGATCCTCAGGCCAGAACTGCGGGTGAATAGTCTGGCCCTGGAAGTTGTCGAGACCCGGGATCTTTGCTTGAAGGGGAGTGCTATAGTCATAGTATCCGGTGCCGAAAATGACGTACCGCGCCGTAATGGGCCGAGTCTGACCGTTGCTGTCTACCGTGAGATTCCATTGTTGGTCTTCGGTAGACCACGAGCCGTGCTGGACGCGGTGGTGGAAGCGAATGTTCTTGTCGATGCCGAACTTGGACGTCGCCTCCCCGAGATATTTCAGGATGGACTCGCCGGTGCCGATGGGGTTGTTTTGGTTCCACGGATACCACTGGAAGCCGAATGTGAAGAGATCGGAATCGGAGCGGATGCCGGGATATTTGAAGAGATCCCAGGTTCCGCCGATGGCGTTGCGGGCTTCTAGGATGCAGTACTTGAAAGAGGGGAAAGCGGTTTGGATGCGGTACGCCGCATTGATTCCTGAGATGCCGGCGCCGACGATGACGATGTCATAATCGGGCGTGGCCATGTTTGGACTGACTGACTTGATGTTGTTTTGGATTCACGACTGGGCTGGTTCGTGACTGGAGATGGTGGAGATGGAAATCGTGTAGACGGCGACGGCGCCTGGCGGAGATGGGCACCAGAAGCCTATTTATAAATGAAATCAAATACTCCATACGGAGTTTATAACCAAGAGCCATGCCGGCTCCTTACGTGCTTTAGCAGGGCAACCCTGGGCAATGCCATGGCTGCTGGCTGAGCTCGTCATCTCGATTGCGTGTTTTTGACCTGTGTCGGGATGGTTCCGGCACAACTTCGACGTGCACCCCGTGAATCCCGGGGCCGAGGACCCGGCCCTAAGCCCAGTGGGATTCGACATCTGTCCCGTTTAAGAATGTGATGCGAGCCCTGGACGGCGTAGCACTGTAAAGGGTGTGTCTGAACCCCTCGAGCCACCAGACGGTTTCGAATCACGGAGAGCTTTGTAGTAGGGAGTAACTAGTGAATTAGAGTGTGCGGATTGTCCCCACTTCGCCTCATGAACGCGTGGTGAATGGGTGGCCGAGCGATGGGACCGGCAAATTGGCACAAGAAGATGGGGGGAAGCTGAGGGGAGGACGCTTTGGGCTGCGGGCCAGTTACAGCGCAGCTAGTTAGTTGGTTGGTTATTTTGGCAGCCTGGAGCGGGCTGCTTGTGCTGCTTGTGCTGCTTGTGTCACCTCGTGGTCGTGCCACTGCCGAGGCACCTCTGCGAGCATCAATCAACACGCGACGCTTCAATGCATCGCATACATCTGCGACTTGGCCTCGTCGGACTTACTCCGTAGATTGCGAATTGACACTTGTCTGCATATGATATGCCCTCCATAGATAACCTCATTCTTCTTTAGGAACTAGTAGCGAAGTTGCGCTGATGTGCTGTAGGGCAGATTCAGTGTCGCGCGATTCCTGTTCAACGTCGTTGTGCCGCAATTCGTCTGATGCCGAACCGCAACGCTGCAGTCATTCTGCCAGATAACGCCAACGCCGGCTTTGCACATCGCTGCAAGATGATGGAGTCTAATTTTAGGAACTGCTGCAAAGCTCTTCTCGAAATAGCGTGATAAGTAACTATTGTTGTACTCCGTAGTTGTTGATGTTGTTGCGCTGATGCTCTGCCGCTGCATGGACTTGTGACAACCGCCGCATGGTTATGCCAACATTTCTTCATGTCCCATTTCCCTCAACACCTCTTGCACCGCTTCCAGCACCCTCCCATGAAGATGATCTGGCGCAGCTACAAACCCGAAATTGCCGCTCATCTTCCTGCCCGCCGTCAATTCAATATCCCTTCCCAGCACATCCGTAATCTTCCCCCCTGCCTCCTCGAAGAGCAGCATGGCGCCTGCGTGGTCCCACGATTTTGCGTATCGATCTCGTTTTTTATACACCCAGACGGTTGTGTTGCCCAACCCGAGTGCCAGAGTGGCCCATCGAAGAACCCACGGCACGAGGTCGCACCCCGGGAAATTGGCGCTAAGTCGAGTTGCTATAACCTCGTGAACGTTGTCGAGTGCCGAGTCAACGATACCAACACATGTGACGAATCGGATGTCATCAGACGTGGTGGACACTCGGGAAACATGTCGGTCGCTCGTGTCACTGACAGGTGCTTTCATTGATCTAGCGTGGGTGCCGTATCCTCGTACGGCATAGACGATGCATCCGTCCCCAGCAGGATCTATGTTCTCGTTCCTCAGCGGCGCGGCCGCGTTGATTGACATGTTCGGGCACCCAACCGACCCGAGGGTTTGCTTCCCATCAACTAGCAATCCGATGTTTATCGCGTACAGCTCCCCCCTCACGTAGGTCTTGGTCCCATCAATAGGGTCGAATATCCATGTCCTTCCTGCTTTGCTGGGGGTGCTTGACCCGGCTAGATCGATAAGATCACACATGTGCTCCTCCGACGTGGGCACCGCACAGGACTGGGCGTCTGGACCAAGCTGGCTTTTCTGTAATAATTCCCACACCCTGCGCAGCAGATTGCTGTTTTCTCTCAACGCGGATGCATTTTCCTCGCCCACAAACGTGTCCTCGGGAAACGCGCTCTTAAACGTAGCAATGAGCAATGCCTGGACTGCAAAATCCGCGACTGTGACTGGTGAGAGGTCGTCCTTCTCTGTGACGCCCTTGTCTCGGGAAGAGATGATGGATTGGCTGAGCTGCGCAGCCTGCCGGAGTGCGCCGAACGAGAGGGCAAGCTCCCTCGCGTACGGACTATCCATTTTGGTGAGCGACTTGGGATGGCGAGCAACTGAATATCGGTATCTGGTGGTGCAGAGCTCGTGAGGTTTGGGCGAAGACGAAGGCAAATGCGCCGGCCGAAACGACCGAAACGAAAAGTGGATAACTTGGCCAAGCATCTCTGAAGGGTTGTGCAACCCTGTCTCCCTCACCTCACGTTGGCCGGCCATTAACAATCGAAAACTTGTGAATTAAATGAGGGAAATTCGTTTAGACAATGCTTGTTTGAAAGTATTTGTTCCTTGCTTTGTGCATCCATCTTGCGTAAGCTCAGTGCGGCAGGCAGGTCACCCGTAATTTAATTCGCACAAGACGGCTCAGTTGCTGGTTTGGGCAAGAATCGCGATGTACAAGGTATCTTTTCGACCGCCCACCGAAACTGGAGTATCGTATCGCAGTTGCATACTACTGCTACGCGCATGTGACCCGGGTTATCTCCCGCGATTGGTCTGAGGCAAGGAGGAAATCAAGAGCTTGTCTCATTCTCCTGGTGCTTAATATGGCGTGAACGCAAGTTCCCGCGGCGGCACTTTTGCGGTCAGCATAGCTCGTACGAACAGATTCAAAGTGGAGACTCGAGCGAGATAAGTAGAAGCATCTCCCTCTGTGTTCATTATTTAAGTCTCTGGGTATGAGAAGAGCATCGAATGAAGTAACCATGTCCCAAGCACAATGTCTTATTGCACGCTTCACTGTACGCGATGTGTAGCCGGACTCAGTTTCAGATTTTCAAGGTTTCATGATGTTGTTCGTCTACAAAGGAAATGTCTTTGAGCAGCAAAATGGGCTGAAAGAGAAAAGAAAAAAAGGGTATCAACCTGTTGTACAATTTATAAATCTTCGTCGCACCCAACGATCGCAAGGATTCACCAGTGCTTGTTCCAGCCCCCCCAACATCAGCCAGGTCGCGAGACCGTAGGGGAGCCACCTCGACATCATTCAATACCACCGTGCATTCAATCTTCTCGAATGTCAGCCGTCACACTAGTTGTTGGCCTTGTCGCCATTTGTGTTGCTCTGGTTCATAGCCTGCATTCCAGCATTCATCTTTCCAAACTGCCACTCCGGCAGCGTAATCCCTGTCTGGTCATGGATCGTTGTCATCAAAGGCGGGAGCATCTGGTACACGTTGCGCATAGCGGAAGCTGCATCACCACCAGACTCGCCGTTTGCGTTGCTCCCAGTGTTCCAGACGCTGATCTTGGGCTGCAGACCCCGGATAGCCTCGGCGTTGGCCTTGGCGAGTTCCACGTAGGTACCCTTCTCGATCATCATGTATTGGATGAGACCGGCAGGTCCACCAAAAGCATGGGCAAGCTTACCATAGGCATCGGCCATGGCGGAAATACCCTCCGCCTCTTTGATCTGGCGAAAGACGCTGGCATCAGCACTCTGCTGGGCGGCATAATTGTCGGCGTCGGCCTCAATGCGGGTCTTGTAAGCGCCGGCGTCGGCCATGCGCTGGGCTGCTTCCTGCTGGGCGCGTGAATCAGCAGTGACTTCGTAAGCAGCAGCATCACTAGACTGCTGCTGGCTTTCTCGGGCGATTGTTGCGGCGACGACGTCCTTGGCACGCAGACGCTCCACCTCAGCGGCGGCGCGCTTCACCTCGACCTGCTTGAGGAGTTCTTGGTCCTTGGACTCAAGAGCACGGTTGGCTTCGACACGGGCAATTTCGACATCGCGATCAAGCAGCGTCTGCTTGGTTTTGAGTTTGGACTCTGCTGTGGCGCGCTCGATGTCGCGCTCTGTCTTCTGCACAGCCGTCTCGGCGCTGATCTTGGCAAGCTCACGATCCTGTTCGCCCTTGCGTTTTGACTCCCCGACATTACCGCGAAACTGGGCGTCTGCTACGTCGATTCTTGCTTGGTTTGTGGCGCCCTCGTGGGCTTTGCGGGAGAGTGACTCGAAGTAGACGGATCCAGGGGCGTCCTTGAGTTCTTTGACCTGCACAAAAGGTTAGTTAAAAGCTTTGATAGGGACGGAATGATGGAGGGAGTAAGTAAAAGGTGGATGGACTTGCGTTTGCATTATATATCTTCAATCTAATGCGCTTGTTAGTCTTTTTTTTCCGATCGATCTAGCAATATCGCGGCGCGGTATGGAATAAACATACCCAAACTGATCAAGTTCACTCTGAATGTTGCGGAAAATGCGTTTCTTGAAAACCTCCCGCTCGGTGAAGATCTCCTCCATGGTCATGCTCGACACCAGCACACGAGTTTCACCCTCAATGATGCCCTTGATGATACTCTCGACATGGGCACCATGGTCTCTCTTCCCGTTCTCAGACTGCGCCAGAAGCATGGCATACTTCATCAGGGCGTCACCGCGATCCTCTCTAAGACCGGGTGTCTCATTGTCAGGCGAATCATCGACACGTGCATTTGCGCCGCGTTGGTTGACGTCTGGGCCAACGGTGAAGACAACCGGAAGAGCAAACTGAAGCTTTTCTCTCGTCATTGCCCGCATGTCCATAGCATAGTCATGCGGCTGGACGCTGAAGCGGGTGCATCGCTGGAGAGGCCATACCCAAGATGCTTTGGTAATCTTGACGGTATGGACGCCCATACCAGTGATGGCGAGGTACTCATCGGGTCCGGAGACTCTGTACGACATGTTGAAAGCGAAAGGCGTAGGGTTCCAAGTGAAAGGGCGTCAAGAAGTGGTCAGGCAGCAACCGGTAAAGGCCGCGAGATGAGGAGAAGGATGCAGGCTAAGAGGGTCAAGCGTAATTCGTTTCCAAAACACGGATGCGTGAGAGATCATGAGGAACTCCAGACAATGCTGGGGATGGCGATGGGTCTTATACCGTTTGAGTTGGCTTCTGTGCAAGGGAAGTATATCACTGCATGCATGTTTGAACTCTGCCGCGACTAAAACCTAAGTTCAGCGGAACCCAACGTGTGCAAGGCATAGCCAGATGCAGCAGCCTGCGCCACTGATTGGAAGTGAGGCTCGCAGAAAGCCTTGGCTAGGTAAGGTTAATACGGTTTGTGTTCACGAGAACGTTCCACCTTTCTCCCTGTAAGCCCGCCCCCCAGGCAGCGAGTTAGCTAGCCACCTAGCCTTGATCCTTCTGGAAGCCTGCCTCTTCCGGGGGCCGTCGGGTGGGGCCCAGTCTGATGCTCAACGCTAGCACTCCGTAGTTATCGCCCCTTCCCTTTCTTGAGACCGGGCTGTGATGGAGGAGGAGACATCCATGAATCCTCCACCCGAGTTAGGTAATTGCTGGGAATAGGTCCAGGAGGAATTCTCTCTGTCTGAGGCTGGAGGTGAATGCACATCAACCGGGCGGCTCACCAATTAGGGGCAGCCGTGAGCAAACCTGCATTGCACTGCCTGTCCCACGGGGACACGGAGATGTGATTTGCCAGAGGCTGAACGGAATTTTGCGGACGTAGCTTGTGCGGAGACCTGCATCATCAGGCGTTTGCACGAAGTACACGTAGGGAACACATTCACGTACATGCGCAGCTGCTGCCATTAAAGAGCACGTTTGCTGTGCATTAGTGGTGACGAGCCCAAGAAAACAAAGGGGAAAACAAGAGAGGACGAAACACATGTTGAGCAATTTACCGCGTTTGTTTTTGCTTGTCTGCCAGTCAGCCACAACTGGCGACAAGCCGATCACTACTCAATGCTCCGTGACACCCAATGGCCGTCTGCTCCTGGCAATGCCGCGAGGCAACAAGCCGTCCACGTTCATCCAGCTCCTGCTTCAGCCCTCGCTTCAGTGTCCCCATCACATAATAATGAGGTGCTCAAATTGTTAGAGGCATGTGCGTTTATAATTCTGGAGCGCCAATAGAAGCACACTTAGCCTGCCGCCAAGTTGGATGCTGCGCCTCACAGACACAGCCACCACGCAATTTACGCAATTTACGCCCTCTGTACTCCGTAGTTTGTGCTCGGCGTCACCCAAGATCCAGATGGCGCACTTTGCCCACCTTTCCGCTCCACACTCCACACTTCACGCCTGTCATTGCCACCTCCCGTGGGGGTATATCGTCTACTTCGAAGCACCCAAACCACATCGCCGGGGCTTTAGTTTTGCCTCGCTGCCTCACTGCCTCACTGCCTCGCTTATTTTTTTCTCCTCTTTAATCTCAGGATCCGTCCACGCTCACTGCATTGGTGCAGCATTCAGTACCGCGGCGCCCGTGTGCAATGCACGACGTCATTTCTTTGTCCTGTTGTCCTGTTTGCCAAGCTCCAGACGGGTAATACGGAACAAATACGTAGTTAGGCGGCTGCCAAGTGTATCGTGGCCTTGGCGTAATACGGACCTTGAGCAGTGACCCCAGCTGCGTTTGCACGGACAGACTGTCGTTCAAGATAGCATTCAGTTCAGCATTCCCATCTCGCTGCTGCATCCAATTACGGTAAATATGTCTTTCGACACTTCAAAATACGTTGAAGATGAATATCTACCGCCACCATATTCTACCACTCACGGAGCCGCAGCAAGAGCGATCGGACGATCCCCAGCGTTCGCGATTGCTCCGCCAGACTCATCGTCCCTTTTCTCTGCGCAACTCTCCAGCTTAAGGGGACAGATGCGTGAGGAACAGGCTGCTCATTCTTCGGCTCGAGAGCAACAGGATTATGAAATTCTGTCGCTTCTGGTACCATACGTCGAGACGCTTCTGCATTCTATCGCGGCTGTTAACCCTCCGCCTAGCCTTGTTGAGGCAACGCTCGTGCCGGACGAAGCTGTCAGCAGGGAGTGGCTGTTCAGCGATGCTGAAGCACAGCAAAACGGGCATTTCACAAAGCTAGTACGGGTGGAACGACATCTCAAGCTGGATAGGGGCGATCAAAAGCGGGCACCTCTGACCTCTACAAGCCGCAACACCGATGTCGACAACAAGGAGTTTGATGGATGGGGCAGATGGAAAACCGAAGAAGAGGCAGACAAAACCAACTCTGAGATGGAAATGTGGTGGTTGGATGAAGACATGGCACATCGCCTTGCCAAGCACCTACAGCCAAGTCCGGCCCCGGCGTCCGTTAACAGACAGACCGTCAGGACACAAGTGGAGCAAAACAAAGAGGCCAAGAAAGGTGGTCGTTGGTCATTTTTCAAGAAGGACGAGCCTCTGGCAAAGGCATCAACACCGTCTGCATCGTCTTCACCGTCTCCAGCGGCTTATAACACGCCGTTGGATGATATTAATATGACAGTTAAGGCAGAGGAAGTAACCTTTAGGAGGCAGAATGATATGGGTTTATGGGAAAGCAAGACTGGATGGGGTCTGGTGGTGAGAGTGAACATTCGAGGGACACAGCTGTGCTAGAGATCTGATAGGCGCAAATGGAAAAAATACCCAAGTTGATGAAGTGCTGAATGTCATAATAATAGGCTATGCTGAACAATATCAATCTATGCAACGGACTCGCTAGCACGATTCTAACTGTTATGTTATTGATAATCCCAGGATCCAAATCCAAGGTTCCATGGTTTTGCCAAAGCTCCATCGCTAATGGCAACCGTCACACAGCATAACAGGGATACATAAATAAGGCTGTACATACAGGAGTAGCTGGCTAGAATCCATCATCCTCGTCAATACCCTGTCACAGTAGCGGCCGGTTATTATGGATTCTCGCAGTCGTACCCACTTCCTACAACTTAATTAGCACTGCTGTATAAACCTAAGACAGCGGTGAGGTATTATATCTCACGCTAGGTGAAACCTGTTATTCCGTCTATTAATGTAGAGTTTCACCATTCGCTGAATTTAGCCACAAGTTAGTAGCGCCTGGTAAGAATAATATAGATTATAATTTATTTAAGGATTATATTTGTATGTATCTATATCTTAATTTTTTTATTTGTTTAAGACCCTTTTGTTATTTTTTTCGATATTGTCTCTAATTACTAAAAACCCCAACCGCTCAACGCGCCACCTTACACGACCCGTGCGGTGCTCCTGTGCGGCTCGTTGCCGTGCAGCTACACAGTCTTGTTTAAGTTCACACGGCCGGCTGCATCTGATATCCGGCACCATAGAAGTATCCACAAGCTCGTAGCTCATATAACCTGCTTCAAAACTACTAGCATGTTATAGGATGAAAGACTTTAGCATGGGCATCCGTGGCGCTACTTCGGCTGCTGCTCTGAGCACCTCGTTGACTTTTCCTGGTAACTCATCCACAATCATTTTCTTTGAACTTATGACAAGCCGCTCAATATGTTGCCATATATCGGAACGTGCTGTCAAGAACTCATGTACATCGATTCTGTATTCGATTATCAGGGTAGTCAACTACAAGGACAAATCGGCCAACTTGGATCCAAGAAGTGCGAGGCTCCGTCGCCGAATGCGAGAATCTAAATTGGAAAGATTTCTTTGGGTAAGGCGCAATTCTTTTAATGACAACCCACAGCCCGATATTGCATGAGAAAGATGATTATTGAACGCATCTTTAGCATTAGGACACACATGCGACCATGTAGCCCAATTCAATACCTCAAGAGTTGGAAGGCGCTGAAAATTTTGCATGCAGCTCTTGCATGGAAGTTTCGAGTGGTAAAGGGTTAATAGAGCCGAAATGACGTCTACTTCGGGTCATGCCGCTGCATGGGGACTACCCAAGTCAAGCTTGAAGTAGAAGTCTATTTCGGCTGCTTGGATACATTTTCTCCCCACGCGGGGGATAATAGGTATAGTCGCTGGCGATTAGTGTTCAGAAAAATCTCAATGGGCTCGTTGCGCTGTTGAACCGTCCTTGCCATCTTTTGCCAATAGCTCTGTGCTTCTGAGAAAATCTGAATGGAGATGCCACCACGAGACACCTCTTTCTGTGTCCAATTAGCTAAAAGGCAAAAAAGTGCGTGTATTGCGCGACCTACAGAGACATTATTCTCTGTCTTCTGGAGCTCTAGTTCGAGCATTGGCGAGTATGCGACACTGCGGTCGATGCTAATCGCCAACATCTCAGCCATAGCTACTTGCTCCTGCGTCCCAGTCACGCTATTCCAGTGGAAGATTTTATGCTCAGTGAGATCAAGTACTAAGTCAAGTTGTCGAAGAAATCTCCTCTGATGTGTTGCCCGAAATAACACTCGGAAACCGTCGAGCTTAGATATCTGAATGCGGGATTGTCTACATGTCACCCTTTCATAGAGAGCTGCCACTCCTGAGAGACACTCGCATATTCGCTGACGGAATTTCCATGAGCGTGATATTCGGCCTCTACAAAACAAGTCAGGATTATCCGTCGAATATCGAAAGGGAAATCGTACCAAAGCATGGTGTCTTGGCTGCAAAAATATGTGGTTAGAGTTAATTCAGCCACATCCTCTGGGGAATGTGACATAGCTATGATATAGCTTTTTGTCAAGGAAAGCAGTCTAATGTCTCATCAAGTAAGCTTTGTAGTCTCCACATAGTTTGGGCTCAACTTTTAACCTTGCAAATGGAAACTTAACAGAATTCAACTCTCACCAGCAAGACCGAGTCGTAAAATAGGCAATGGAACCCGGAAAAGGGTTAGTAATGCTATCCAAGCATTAATTTTATTTGGCATCAAGCACGGACTAAGTCAACCTGCCCCCCGCTAATTTTCTTGCAAAAAACCGCTAAATAACACCCAGGGTTAAAGCCAAAACGCCTGCGAATAAAGATTAGGTAAACTTAACCTAGCTTACTAAATCATATCAGCTAGTACTAGCTTCCGCCTCACTGTCATGAATCTTGCGTCGATTCTTAAAGCGAAAATAGACTACAATGCCAACAAGAAGCATCCATATAGCCAGCTCGGATCCGTAAATCACTAACCCATATATTTTAATACTAGGTTGAAAAACCACAGACACTAGAGATGTAAAATCGCCGCTTAGATCAAGAAATGCGAACCTGAGGGAGACGCCAGCATCAGATTTTTTTCCGGCCATTTCAAAACAATGCCATAGAACCCCGCCGGCTAACAAAACAGCCGCAATGACAGCCATCAGTATCGATGCCCACTTATGCCCACGTTCGCGTGCAACTCTAAGCGCAAAGACTAGGCCGATCTCTGCTCCTGCCAGGAACGTAGCCATGGCGCCAGCAATCATAATAGCCTTCGTTAATGGCCATTTTTCGCCGTAATATTTGCACTGGCACCATGTGAAAAGGCTAAGGAAAATGAGTATATTTGGCTGAATTTGAAGGGCAATATTGAAGTCGTCCGCAATATTGTACACGCCTAGCGGAAGGCCAGCTCCGGCCCAGGACAACAAAAAGGCTGAAGTCAACCCCTTTGAGTCATGGCGCCTCCAGTTCTTCCAAATTTGGGGTAGGAGCTGTTTCCTTTTTAAGTCTGAGGCTTGTGAAGGGAGGGGAAGGGAAGCTCACCTGAAGCGACCAGAGCACGGCGCCTAAAGTGCCAAAGACAGTTGCGACGACCGGATTGCCCATCGATGAGCCTATAGTGAAAGTAAAAGTGAAAGTGAGTACTATTAGTCTTGCCTTACTTTTTAGCTACGACAGCATTTTATAATCGTTTCATGGTGGTTCGAGACTCACAATAACGTAGACTATCCATAAGCGGGGCTCGCCTAGAACTAACCAACCACGCTTCTGTATTTGTTCCCGCAGTAACGTCGAAGTGGCCAATTAGAACCTAGCAATGGCGAGAGATTTTCCTGCTTTATCTTCCTTACCTGGACCCTACAATGGAGTCTCCGCAGGTAGTCACATCACATTATTATTTTAAATCTCAATCTTTATTAGATTTCATGGGCCAAGAATCGGATCGATTAACCCGGTCACGTTGGCTTGCGGTTTCCCGACGCGACCCTGCTGCCAACTCGTTATTCCTTTATGGTGTCACATCTACTCACATCTTCTGCCGCCTAACTTGTCCGGGTAGGGTCGCCCGTCGGGCCAACGTTGTCTTCTTCAACAATTTGCACGATGCTTTGGAATCAGGCTATCGACCGTGCAAGCGATGCCAGCCGCAAAAGTCCGGTTGGACTCGAGAGAGCCAGCATCAGCTTGTCGCAAATCGCGCTTTCGACCTGATCGCCAGTGCAGTGGTGCAAGGCGTCCCGTGGACGGTGCAAGATATTGCTAAGAATCTAAATATTAGCGGCGCGCATCTACACCGGCAATTTAAAAAGTGTTATGGTTTCACACCTAAAGCTTTTGCGTTATTGTTCCAAGAAGCGAACCGAGAACTCTTACAACAGCACTACTATCAGCCCAATCTTACAAAGGCGCAATGCTCGACTTCAGAACTTTCACAGGCATGGTTTGAGGAGTGGATATCAGCGCCTAGTCTATCAGCTGTTAGTTCAGTTCCGATGTCCAGTGAAGCAATTGAGGATAGCTGGCTTCCCCCTTGTGATTTATTTTCGTCTTTGGTTGATGATAATGCTCGCATGGACGATCTTAGACTAGCTTGATCCCTAGCCCCTCTGGGCTTCGGCATCTGTCTTTTTTCTTTAACTAGCTACTAGTTGACAATATTTAATCAGCGCTAATATACCGCCTATATAATTATACAACCAACAGGGCGGGCTTTGGGTGCACTTGTTACATGTTAAGATAGCTATAGTGAGCTCGGGTCACCCTAGTCACTCACGTAACGGATTCAACTGTCGCGTCATGTGCCTTTATACGTGTGAGGGAGCAACTTGCAGCAGTGGCAATCGGCAGGAATAGATAGATTTGAATTAAATGAATTAAATTGCAGAGCCATGAAAGTGATGACTGCCGACGATAATAATCGTGATGCCTTTTCTGAAGAATACTATAATCCTCCTATATAGTCCTTCAGCAGCCGGAACATTTCCTTGAATTTAGTGACCATAGGCCTACATTTCTTAGCATTGTGCCACCAGCTTCCCCTATTACACAATTCTATCTAATCGAGGCTTTGGTAATTTCCGAAGGACCATCTCCGGGAGATATAAGAAGGACAAAACTTACAAAACTACGAGCAAACAGGAATAATCTATTTATAAACTAACGTTAGGCCTTAAGGATAAGACCACGTGAGAGGGACATTGTGTTATAGCCCTAGCTAGCAGGCTGCAAAGAAGCTAACCACAGGCGCTACCCCTGCTACAGTACATAACTCCCAGCACAGAATAAGGATTGTTCCGTAATAGAGGGAAGAGTTTACTAGGCACTCACGTGAACCGGTAGTTGTTGCGTATTAGGATAGCCATAGCTAGCATAGGCTACTCAGGTCACTCACGTGATAGACTCAGCACATAAAAGGTCGAGTCTAGCCCGTTAGTAGATAAAATTAATAACTATCTTACAACAACTTTACATCTGACTTGTGTTTTACTTTGAATACTGACAATCCACGTGCTACATCTAGCATCCCACTAGGCGTATCCAGCACGTAACACCTAGTCGGCAGACCTCGTGGGGTTGCACCTAGTGCAATATTGTCGCATAGAATATAAGCCCTAATTACAGCCACTAGAGAGAATTCGGTAGGCCTACACTTTTTCTTTATAGTTAAATAGTAAATTGTTCTAAAAAATATAGTAATTTGTAAATCCCTAGGTTGCTGTAATAGACTAGCCTTAGGGCATCTGCAAACAAGCGTCAATTGTAATCCAAATAACAGCGCGGCCTCACAAGTGAAGAAATTAAATAGCAGAAGCAACATGGGCGTAGGGGCCACGGCAGGTCTCGTGGCTATTTAAGAGCAGGTGAAAATACTAGGGCAATTAAATTATTAGTTATACAGGAAGAGGAAAACACACTGTTATCGCTGTCTATAGTTACTACCGAGGCTACTGACAAAGCCACGAACGAGACTAGCAGCGAGATTATAGTCGCAACGCCTAGATAGATAGCCCGGAAAGCCCGGAATAACTAGTCCGACTGGTCAATGTGAACACATTCAAAGAAAACACTAGAAATCGCGTTTTTGAGCGAATTGGCCCTCGCGCTGCTAAAAAATCCGTTAAATTCCGTGGCACCCGGCCGCGTTTAGTGAGAGGGGTAAGTTTCTAGGAATTTGTGTGTGTTTTACGCAGTGGGGTGTGGCAACTAACCTTCTAGGCCAAAACAGGCTAGATGAGGACTACGGGGTTTTCTAGCGTATTTCTTAGCAGCTCAGAGTAGAGATACTCCAAAATAGAACATTACGAGTTTTCTCGTATAGAGCTGCTTATTACTCCGTAGATGCCCCGTATTTTCTGTGGCAGGGCATGGTGGTGGTGATGTGTGCGTATCAAATGTGGATTACAGCGATAACTAGCGCGTTTTGCAACAGTTGCGATTAGAGATACTTAAGTGAGGGGTCTCCGCCGTACTGCTGCCCCAAGTGTCGCTTCCTACAACATGGCCGCCTGGTTCTTTGGTTTGTAACCCCGCGGGCGGTACACTTCCTCACATTCCAGACTATCCCTATCACCACTATGCCGTTGTCTCGCCACTACCAGAGTTTCGTCACCAAGGCTCTCAAATTAGTGCCTCTCTTTGCGCCAGAGCCTATTTCACCTCGCCGGGCTCATGAACAAGATGCGTCATTTTTCTATAGGCTCCCTCTTGAGCTGCGTGAGATAATCTGGCGGCAGTATTTCGGAAAGCACGCAGTCCACGTTAGGGTACTCAAGTCTAAGAGGCTTTATAGTATAGAGTGTTTACTTTGGAACATAGATGACGACTACGAAAAGCTCGCTCATTATATTGAACACAGGGACGCAGCCCTCTGCGACCATATCTCGCTTCTACTAACGTGCAAGAGGATGTATGTCTTCTGGCTATTCTATTTATATCCTTTGGCTAACGTGTGTTGAAAGCTACTTCGATTGCTTCCCTCTTCTGTATCGAGAGACTTATTTCGATTTCTCGCACAATCCGTCAGCTCTTACAGCGATGTGCAGACGACTTCCAGCATCTCATGTTGCTAGTATATCCAAAGTTCACCTAGTTCATGACATAAATCGGCCTCTCTACTTGGATCGCAAGGATCATGGCGAGATTGAGATGGAATGGGTAAACATCTGGGATACTCTAGCGTCCATGAAAGGTCTTCAGTGGCTAAGGGTTGTAGTAACATCACCCGAGTATAATGCCCGAGAGTTGACAGAGCGCGAGTGGACTCTATGGGAAGGGATTAGAAAGGTAGCACAGCCTGCGCACTTTGAGCTTGTTCTTCCTTTCCCTGCTGCTGCCTCGACGCGGGAGGAGACATTGCCATGCACTATTATTCGCCAGGTACCAACACTAGTGACAAACCCCGCTTGAGAAATTTTTCAATAACTATGCACGTTGCCGTGAGACAACAATCCCAGTTAGCTACCTAGTTTAATATTAGGAGCAACCAGACTTCAAGAAAACCACCGTTCCTTAAAGCGTAGCGCATCGGATGGTGACTCTCGGGCCCGAAGGGCCGCTTTTCTTGTGACACCTGGCTTTGATGCAGGCTCCGCATGTTCCTCCATCTTTCCAGCTTCCTGAGCTCCATGGTCATTGTTGTGTCCGTCGCCCGGGCTTGTAAATGTACCATCTGCATTAACCATACCGCCCTGATTTATCAGACCGGAAATGGAAGTAAACAGAGCGATGGAATCTGTTATAGGTTTTAGACTTAGATGTCGGAAAATAAAGGGTTTATAGGACAACTTACCAGCGTTATTTTGCGGCACATTCTCTCCACCTCGCTTTGTAGACAGGGTGCGACAGTTCTTCCATCCTAGTGACAAAAGTGTTAGTCCAGTTTCTTGCTCCATTCAAGAACAGAATGGAATAGAACATAGCCTTAAGCTTACCGTAACCCTTATATCCGCCAACATCCACTGTTTTGCCCCCACGTCGCGTATGTGATAACTTTACCTCAGATGAGTCAAAAGATGTGAAAGTTTTGCCGAATTAAATCCTCACCTCATGGACCATGACTTTGTCAAATAGTTGTAACAGATCAACAGGAGTATATTTGACCCAAGTCGCGAGTCTATCTAACTTGAGCGCGGAGATCATGGAACCTAACACACCAGGTCGAAACTGGTTTTGGAATTGGAAATCCTGCTTTATAGCATAGGCAAGAAACCAGGGGCAGACTTGTAAACTATCTGGCTCAAAGCGGTTGTGTGGTAGAATAGTAAAAGCGAGTGCAGTGGCGCAATCGAACCTTGACCGCAAGTACTCTTTTATAGCTGCGAATTACAATTTTCTTGGATCAATAATATTGAACTTCCTCTATTGATAAAGAGGGGTTATAAAAGCGCTCTCACCTGTGTCGAAGGTTCTTTCAGAACCGTCTTCGGCAGGGACTCCTACTTTTAGACGTTTGTGTGTGCAATACACTCGCTAAAGGGGTCCGTCAGAACTTCAAGGGGGGAAAACATCGACCTGTTCACCTAATACCATGTAGGTAGACTTACCACATCGGCATCTCTGGGGCCTCTTCCCGTCGGCTCACCATGAACAGGTGTCGCGGCATCTGCTATCCCTTGCAAGTCCTCTTTCATATATATCCCGATAAGCAAGACAGACTAACTACGGTTGGAGAAAGGAAAATCGGGCGCCAATCATGAACTTACTATTGATCCTCACGCGGAGAACATCTGTCTCCTCAGTGCCATATAAATACTGGAACAATTGATCCCCGTTACGACTAAATCCCGGCTCTGTATTTGACTGACCAAGCTCAGCAAGAATACTAGCAGACGCAAAAGCACGAGTGAGAAAGGCTCGCTCATCTGCGTTGCCTATTAATGTAAGCATGTAGGAGCAGTGGCCAGACCAGGACCAAATGTCAACTTACTGAATTCCATCAGTATGGGCTCAAGTTTTCAATATCTGGATATGAAATTCAAAATAAAATATAAAAGCACAGCGAAGCTTACCAGTCATCCTGAATTGCGTACCCGGCGTGACATCGTTGGTTGTGGAGAAGAAACAATGCAAGCAAAGAAACCGAAAAGAGTGGTTTAAAAAAGGTTAAGAGCATTATCGCATCGAAGTTGTTTGTTGTCAAGGCTATACTGTCGCTCACCTAAACGAAAGGTAATGAATCAGAGTGCTAGGGGGGATCGGCAACTTATATCTCTACTTGAAGCGGATCCATGGCTAGACTACTGATTGTAGGCATAACACACATGAGTCCTTGCATACTTCTTTAAGGTAACAGCTGTGTCTGTTACCGTGCTTCTGCAAAAACGTCATAGAAATAAACTGTCGTCTTAAGATGACGTGATCCTTGAACAGATCCTTGAAGGTACACGCTGCAAGCCGTCGAATCCTTCGTGAGTTATAAGATGGCCAATGTGGGAAATAAAAAATAGTAATGAAAGGCAAACTCTGGTGATGGGGGTTAAAAAATAAACAGTCTCTCAGTAATGATACTTGGAGCTTTATGTAAACATGTACATTATGAATCAGTCGTATACGAGAAATATGTTATTAGATATTAGACAGTTCCCAAGGCGGTAGTAGTATAGTCCACATGGCGAATCAGCACGATAATGGAGAATGTGCTATTACTCATTAGTTAGTTACCAACGCGGTAATATCCTCAGCAGAAAGGCTATTAATATAAATGCAGCGACTATTAATCTATTAGGCACACCAGGCAAGGGAGTTTCATGACACGAGCGAGCTTACATGCACACTGGGGTCTCTGACCAACAACAGGCGTAAGACAATAGAAAGGCTATTAATATTAATGCGGCGACTATTAATCTATTAGGCACACCAGACAAGGAATTTTCATGACACGAGCGGGCTAACATGCGCACCGGGGTCTCTAACAATGACAGTCATGAGATCATTAGGCACGGGAGCACAAATACATGGGATTTGATGACGCGAGGACAGCAAGAGCAGAATGACAGCACAGCAAAATAACTCCGTCTCACCATCATTTCTGATACCGCTAGTATCTGCTGCCATCATAAAAAGAGAAGATCCCCCCCAAACGAGTTCTTCGGCTCTTGTAAATGCACGCCACTGTGCAGTTAATTGCACGAACCGACAGCAATCATGCATAGACAAATTGTACTAGCTTTATCTGGCGCGCAGCTGGGCTTTGCGCACGTCCAACGATCTCAGATAACCGATGGCCCCAGGAATCTGGTGAGACGTGATTCTGCCAATATTGAGATTCACCAGATTTACGGGGCCCCAATCGGTGTAGACACCCATTATCTTGCGCGGGTGGGCACTTCAATAAAGGTAAACCACCTTCTCGTCTTCTCGAATATGCGCTGCTTTCGCATGACAATGGGCCAACCATCGATACCTTAATAGTGGATCGGTCACAACAACGACTACCTCACGGAAGTGCCAGAAACCACCACCATAAACGGTGTCAAGACAACGATGGAAGTCAAGCAACAGCTTCTTGTCGTCACTGCGACCGCAGCGGCGGAAGGGGTTGCCGCCGGTGACGTGTCGCTGCTTATTACCGAGTCGATGCAGCGCGAGCTGCAAACCTTGGTCAAGGCAGCTGCTGCATCTTGCGGTGCGCCGGCTAGGAAGAGTAAACGTGACGGTAAGCTTTGCCGTCCGACATGCTGCAAAACAATTTTCGACTTTCTGCCCGGTCAAGAAGGGGGTAAGGACAAGACAGAACAAGCAAAAAGAAAGCTAACTCTTGTTCTTCTTGTCTCTTAGGTATGAGCTGCATGATCAATGCGTTTCAGACAGCGGCCCATAACGACCACGCTCTCGCCGCTATGAATCCGGCAGAATGGGGCGATTTCTTGCTCGAACCTGCTCGCAACGCACCCCAGATTCTCACGGCCGCCTTCCAGGTTCTGAAGACGCAGGCTGAGAGGAACAAGTTCGCAGTCATGGTGGCTGCGGCCAGCGTGTCAGGGGCCTGGGTGGCGGGCCAGGTGGCAGAACCCGCCGGCGAAGTGGCCTACAAATACGTCTTTGATAACGGTTTGTTTGGGAGTTCACAGGACCACCCGGGTCCAGATCAAAAGACCGTGACGACGAAGCCAACTGCAATTTCAACGGCGTCTGCGTGTAATCCTACAGGTACTATTGACGAAAACTCTGTAGGTCATCTTTTCGGTTGACGTTGGTCCCTCCGTGAACTCTTCTCGGCTAATTGACCCCAAAGCCAGCTTGTGATGACAAGGATTGCAAGGGAGACGACAAGAACGTCTGCGCGGCAGAGGTGAGTCAACCCTTGTGGTGCATGTTTAGCTGGTGTCTAACATGCTCCATATCCAGGGCAAGTTCAAGGGTTGTCCCTGTGCCCATTTGACCGAAGAAATGATCGGAGATCCTTTTTACAAAGACTTTTACAATGAATGGGGCAACGTGCAGCAGAAGATTCTCAAGGAACTCAAGGACGGGCTGCCCGAGATTATTCCCCCTCAATGTTTTAAAAATTCGCTCGGCAACGCATTTGATGGCAAACCGTTGGCTGAACCTTCGGGATACTGCGTTTGTTCAAGCGCAAAGAGTGGAGGAAGTGGCATGACCACTGGCCTTTACTCTACCATGTCGGGGACCGGCAGCTCTGTATGCGCATACTCAACCATGCCAACGAAGCCCATTAGCCTTAGCAAGAAGCCTATCAAGACCGGAGTTCCTGTTACTTCGTGCAGGGTGGAGTCAAGGTAAGCGAGCCTTATATCGGCTTCATAGACGAGGTGTGAAGACCTTTTCGAACTGACTTGTCTGCGTCATTCTATAGTTACAGTTTGTCTCCCTATTGCACGTGTAATGATGATGCGATCCATGGGCATATCACCACGACATGGCTGGGCAAGGTGACCACGGTCTGCCCCGATGCAAAGGCTACCTTGACGAGCACCACCAGAAAAATGACGCCAACCCATTCCTCTTCGCCGTGGCCAGTACAGTTTTTAAAATGTTCCAATGACAAAGGCTGGAACTGGTATCTCGTTCTGCTTAAAGGAGGGCCGGCTTCGCTAAAACAATATCTTGTGGACAAATTAGGTGGCAATAACGTTTTGGTTTACAATAGGAATGATCTGTCTGTTCCTGATATGCAGGGATACGATTTTGTGGTTTCTATAGCTATTAAATCTGCATCCGCGACGGGTTTTACTAACCTCTATCCCGATTTCCGTGGCAAGAGTTGTTAGGATAATTTATGGCCGTCTATAACCATATAGTAATGTTGAAGAAATAAACAATTGTATGACTTTCACAACTCAACAAGTATAACAGACGTTAATTATTCGCTTCATAACAGTACTATAAGCCGCAAGGACAGGCTGCCCTTTTTCCTTGTCGATGTAGATTTTGGTAATGTGTGGGCGGAAAACGCACCATGAGCGTGGCTGCCGCGAGGTGTAGGGGGTGTAGGAAACATTTGTATATTTATTTATAGCTAAGAACAACTACTTTGTCTTACAGAGAGGCAATATAGCTGTTGGAACGCCGCCAAGCAGCATCAAGCCCGTCACGTGGCCACCTTCAAGCCACGATATTTATACGGCGATATCGTGACTTCCACCTTGACTTCTTTTCTTCTTCTTAGATAGACCCGACCATTTTATTCAATATATTGTATTTTGATGCATTTGATCTAGATCGAATTGCACAGCACCCCTGTGCAACCCACAATAGCTTTTACATACGCTTTTGTATGCACTTTATAGATAAATGGAATTCTTTTTTTTTTTTGCCTAACCTACGAATTATAGCTTTATTGGTTAACATCTGACTCTGCTTGCAATGCCTGGCTATAGATTGCTTATTGTTTTAAACGCCCTGACCCTGTCTACATAGTAAGACTTAGTATAGACTACGCTCTTGTTTTCGCTCCCGATTTCGCTAACACCGCACGCCACGCCATGTGTAATTAAAGTTAAAGTTAACGGAGCATTTGAGCATTTGACTCAAGCTATTTAGTTTCTATAGTTATATATAATTCACTTAAATTAATTTATTTAAGCAGCAGCGGAATTATTCTCTTTTAGGGTTATTGTTTGCTAGCTTTCCCCCGACAGAGTAAAAATTGTCGTTAGCTTCTTAGACTTAGCCACAATTAATCGATAGCTCATATGCACGCTGCAACATTTAAGTTTCTTAGACTACTGCCTAAAATCCGACGAGCAGGCTAACCTTGCTTGTCGATTAATCTGGCATCATTTTCTTAGGCCAAGCCTTTAGGTGTTTGCCATAAAGGACTGTGGGAGATTGTTATTATTATTAGCCAATGCACAGTCTATTTTGGTTTGGCTCGGATTGTAAAATAGCCTCGTACGCCTTCGCTAACGTTAGGTTATTTCTGTTAATAGTGTCATAAGCGTTGGTCTATAATCGGCCTGGCAGGCTCGGGAAAATAATCGTAGTGGCAAAAGGATTCCCGAAGGTAGTGGATGCCCGCGCGGTGTGGTCTCCTGAGATGTTGGATTCGTGATTCGTGACTGTTCTGTAGTAGCGGCCAGAGTCGCTGTCGGCACTTGATTACCAGCATTGGCAATTGTGGTTCGAGCCTTCAGCTCGTGTGAGACAGGAGGCAGTGGAGCATTCGCGGTCGTCTTCGATTGCGAAGGTGGCGTGACGCCGTTATGATAGCCGTCTTTTCCACGAACCCGGCGGACCATCCTCTTCAGAAAGGTAGAAAGCCATGGAACGGACCAGCTTGCTACCGCTCTTCATTTTATCGACTAAATCCAGCGCCACAAGTACCAAAAATGCTTTCCAAAAACGCTTGATAAAGTGGGGCGTGGCACGAGTAGTGGGATGTTATTGGGCTGGCGTAATATTCTAGTATAGTTGGCCGGGCGCGGAAGTCGAATCACCCCATACATACATAGTCAACTGAGTTACTCCGTAAGTGTATTGGATAAGACAAATATACTTTAACCTATAATTTTTCTCGCCCCACTACTTGTCCTGCCCTGTGGTGTTTCTTAGATTGACATGAGCTTGCAAGGCGAAATGGCAGGAACAAGTGAGACAGAACTTAATACCACGAGCCTACCCGCATCTCTTTTATCTTCAATTTAGTATTCTCATAATATAGTGGTAGCTCCGTTTTGTTAATCCAAGCAAGTCCCGTCACAATGTGCATCTGCTTTTTCTACTGCTTATATGTGAAATTTGAGATCAAAGATCCGAGATCCGATATTTACGTTTGCTTACTGTCTTGTAGCGAATACGCTTCTGCTGTGTAACTGCGGAAACAAGCTTAAACCTACACCGCTACACAGAGGCAGGTTTAGTTTTAGACGTATGTCTACGTGCACGCTATAATCATGCCATAACTTCCACACATGACAAATACATTAATATAGTCTGACGTCTGTATTAATATGCTGTAGTTTGAAGAGAGAGAAGAAGGTGCTGGATCAGCAGCCAAGAGGGTCGTCCTACTATTGTCAAAGCTTAGAGTCAGGGTCCTCGAAATAGGTTTTATGTCTAGCAACGTTCCTCGCGCTGGTGGATCCATCAATATGTCGAAACCCAAACTCAAGTTTATTGCAGATGGGCGAATGCTTCAGGTTTTAAATAGCATCGCACCGACTTTCTGTAATACTCACTTGTCCCACAAATCCCCATGCCTTCTTGTTGAAAAGAAGGCAGTCGTTCAAGTTAAGTTTTGCCGCAATGTTGATGCATAATAAGCGGGCTGCACATGATTTGATCAGAGAGGATGCGAGGAGCCATCTTGTAGATTACTCAGAAAAAAGTCTACCACGTTTGGGTCTACCTGATAGACAAGACTTCGCTGTGAGCCAGCGAAATATCGGACGGTATATGAGTGTCCAAAGCATTCAGAGTGCTTGATGGATAGATTGTCAATCTAGATCCCATCAGGTCGAGGCCGGAGACCATCCAATTGAGAGAGCAGATAGTACATCGCAGGGAGGCAATCAATGCAAGTCGTCGACGTGGCCACATTGCGGTAGGTGCTACGATTACAGCTGATGCTTATTTTCCATCACGAAGGTTTCCATCCCACGAATTTGTCAGGGCCGAATCCCGTAGGCAGATCAGAATAAGCAAGCGCTGGCACGACTTGAGCAAGAAGAGTTCGCCGTATACCTTTTATAACCCGAGCCTCTAGCTCGAGTCTATAACACTATAGTTTAAAAGACTTCGCTTTAGGCTTTAGCTAAGGCGAAGCTATATTTAACCGTATTAATATAGGTTAAGCTAAGAATAGCATGTTATTACAGATTAAATGTAAGCAAACTATTCTTTAAGACTTATAAAAAATATAGGGGCTAGTAATTAATAAAATTACAATAAAATATTAAACTTCACCTTGGAAATTGAAACTATGTGCCTGTCCTTATAGGCATCTCCTGTTACATGCTAAGATAGCTATAGCTAGCACAGGACACTTGGGTCACTCGTGACAGACTCGACACATAAAAGGTCGACTCCAGCCTGCCAGTAGATAGATTCAACAACAATCTAACAACTATCTTACATCTCAGAATTATACCTTGTGACTAATTATATGTTCACCTATGCCCCTACAGCTATTCTTTAGTATACCCTAGTTCGACTATATACGTGCAGAATCTAGCATCCCACTAGACGAACCAAGCACGTAACATTACACTTATCTATGCCTTTATAACCCTTTCTTACACATCCTAATTCGATAACTCACGTACAGAATCTAGCATCTCACTAGACGAATCTACCACGTAACAGTCAACTTGCTTTAAGAAAAAAAGGCACGCGTTCTATTTACTTTCTAAGTAGCTAATTCTCATATAAAAACGGCAGCCAAGGATTACTAATATCTTCCCTTAGGGCAAGATTTCAATCTGTGTTGCTGCTACCCTTATGTGGTCTTAAAGACACAAACAAAGCAGAAAGTACCATACTATTTCTCGCATCACATTTAACAACTAAGGCTGGCGGAGCTGGAATTTTGGCATTACACAAAGCCTATGTTTTGAAATCAACCTTCCGCTCGCGTCTATACAAACATGTGGCGTGCATGCACTTAGCATGCAGCACGCATCCCCAAGTAGAGGAAAAGGGTGAAAGAATGCCCCTTATAAGGATCGCATCCGTCGTAGAAGAAATATTGGTGGGGACGAGAGACAGTGTTCTTCTATCCATTTAAGCTTGTAGATATCATAATCAAAGCTTTTTTGCGGACGCCCAACGGCTAGTCTATGACAGCCTATACTAATAACGCAGTTTCATTAGGCGTAAACACAAACGCTCCGTAAAATGACGCCAGATAACGCAATTAGATAAGGGGCAAGTATAAACGCCACATAAGTTTATCTTAGATAACACGGTCAAGTAAGGAGCAAGTATCAGCGACACATAGTTCTATCTTGGATAATACGGTTCATTAAGACGCAGATGTAAACGCCACGTAAATTGTGTCTCGGATAGCGCGGGTCAAAAAAAGCGTAAGCGTACTCCGTAGAGCCACAGTATTTCATCCAAGCCCTAGAGAGGTGTAGGGATATCAAACTTGCCTATTAATTCAGAATAGCTGTGGTGCTGCTTAGGATACCTCACTAGGTGGCTGCTTATGCCAAGGCAGCAACAGCCAAGTAATCTTTCCGAGAAGGGGAAATTCCCCATTATTCAGCGTGAAAACGTACAACATTAACGATGATAAAAATATTTACTGGAATAATTACTTCTAGAATGGCCTTCCGAAAACACCAACTTGGAACCAAATGAAAAACGATTTAACTTAGTGAGAAGAGAAGAAAATGTATTCTGGTGTAGTCACGCCCTCTTTGACGGCAGCTAGCGGACTGTCAAAAGTGTACTCAGTTCAGTTGCCACAGACATCGCTTCGTTCAGTACCCATAAACAGGGATAATATTAGAAATTGATCGCTTTATTGAACCAGGATGACGGCAAGGCAATTTAGACAGTTTGCATATTTCACATCCAGAAGTCATGTCTGTGTCCGGTTGGGGTGCCTCTCCGACGTGAAATCACGTCGCGGTGTCCGTACGGAATAAGCGCCTTGCCCCGCGAGTGGAGCTCACGACGGCTAACGGCTACACTCGAAGAGCAACGGCGGGGACTTCTGACGATAGTCAAGTCGTTAATATCTTCAATCCCAAATGATGAACTATGCTGATGACCTCGGAAACATACCGGGAAGGATGCTATCGCGCGCTAGCCCAAGTCGCTCGCAGGGTAGGATGCCGTGATGCCGCGAGATTCTAACTACAATCCGCAGCTAAACCTGTTGAGCCTGACCTTTGGCAAGTTGCCCCCAATTTCGGCCGTTTGTTCGGGTTACGGCACTTGTCTTACTAGCTAGCCGGCTTGACTCCGCTAGGTAATGGCACCTACAGTACGACTTGCACTGCACCATGGGCAAAAAGATCAACATGTACGGAGTACTGTCGGCGATTTCTAGTCGTTCGCGTGGATGCCTTTCATTGGTATACCACTGCAGCAGTGCAACCTTAGGGCCGGAACAAAAAGCGGATAGTGATGGCTGTGCACGCAGATACGCAGCTATCCCTATTGGTTTGCTGCAGGAAACGCCTGCGCCGATAAGGGAAAAGTAACATGTCAAAGATCTGCTCCATTGTCCTAAACCAACCGAGGCGTCAATAGCCAGTTGGCGTTCGCATGGGGAGTGAATCCCGCGGCAGGCAAAGCCCGTCAGCCTTGTTGCTCAGCTAAACGTTTTTTGGCCCTGCCGTGAGATAGCCCACATAAAAAGAAAAGAAAAAGAAAGCACGACAAGGAAGCGGATCGACGTGGTCTTTCTCTCTCTCGCTCGTCTTCTATCATTTACCAGCTCTCACTGCCAGAAGCAACGAACGCGACCGGAAGAGACATGTCCTCCGCGCCCCCCGAGCAGTCCTCTGAACCTCCGGATCCCCGTGTCAACGGCTCCAGACGGCACGCGACAGCAGAAGGCGACGGTCAACCCCAGCCGCAGTACGGCACTGCTTGCGTGCGATGCCGCGCGAAGAAGCTCAAGTGTGATAGCCAGCGCCCTCGTTGCGGCACATGCACTGGTTCCAATGCAGTCTGTGAGGTGGCAGCACCACAAGTCCAACGCGGGCCTAAAAAAGGTTATCTGAAGACGCTGCAGAACAAGATTGGTATGTGATGGCTTCTGTCCCACCCCTCCAGAAGACCAAGAGATTCCCGTTGCGTGAGCGGAAACAGAAAAATTAAAAAGGCATGCTCACTCTGTGCTAGCAACACTGGAGAAACAGCTCGCTGAGGCACAGGGCGCGATGCTCCCCGTGCCAGACGCGCCGCCGCCGCAAGCCCATATGCCGCATCCCCATCCCGAACTCGATTTTCTGTCCATGGACACCATGCTCCCTGACATCCCGGATGACTTCCACTACAACTCGGCCACCGCTTCCGGCTTGGCCTCGTGCTCGTCTGATCTGTCACTGGACCCACTGCCACTGCCGCATCCCATGTGGGCTGGCTTTGTCTTGACTTCGGCCGGGCCGATCCCTGCCAATCCCTTCCAGTCGCCTGGTTCTGGCTCCGAGAATAACTCTGGTCTGATCGAAGCAATTGCCCCCTCCCCCGGTGTCACGGAGGAGTCTTTCTATCCAACCAAGTTACTGCAGTCCGATCTGTATGTGTGGCGTAGTTTGTCCATTACTCCCCAAGCCGACAATTAGTAATACCTAACCAACACCGTCCAGAAACCAGGTATACTTCGAGAGGACACATCAGTCGGTTCCCATCTTGCAACGTCGGCAGTACTTTTCCTGGGCTCATTCGGCTAGCAAAACCCCGGCGAGAAAATGCCTACAATATGCCATGTGGACTTCGGCGGCCTCATTGTCGTCGCACCTGCAGCCGCTGCAGGAATCACTCTACCAGACTACGCAGAGGTTGTTGACCGCCAGCAACGACAACCCTGACGCTGCCGCCAGTATCGAGTATGTTCAAGCGCGCATCCTCATGTCTATCCACGACTTCGTCCATCGCAGTCATTGTCAAGGCTGGATCAGCGCCGGGCAGTGCTTCCGCATTGTCCAACTGATGCGTTTACACCAGCTGGACGACCCTCTGCAGCCCGAAAAGCCCCATGAACACGACGGCTGGATCCATCTTGAGGAAAAGCGCCGAGCGTTTTGGATGGCATACTGCCTTGATGTCTTGGTTAGCAAACGCGGACAGTGGCCATTAACCTTGCACGAGCACGTGGTACAGTCTTGTCTTCTGTCCTCGATCCGCAGGCTGGGTTTGAACAGCTAACCAAACGACCCATAACTCATAGCGTGCCACACGACTACCATTATCAGACGACGCCTTCCAAAACGACGAACCTTGCAAAATTGCATACCTCCACGACTTGTTTGAAGCGCCGGCCGAATTCAGCCCGAGCCCCTTTCTCGAGCTCATCATATTTTGCACAATATCTCGCAACATTGCATCTCTCAAACGTGTTCATCTCGCTGATAGTGACAAGATCGCGCCTACACCCAGCCTCTTTAGCCATCACGCCAGTCTGTCGAGCACATTGGAGCAGCGCACCGAGGCGTTACAGACCAACCACTCGCCCTCTCTACATCACTCCGATCCCATACTGTTGTTCACGCGTATGTTTGCCCACGCCCTCAACTTGTGCCTGTGTAGCTGCTTGAAAAAGACGCTGTCGAGAGATGCCGAGGACTATCATGAGCAGGTCCTGGCCTGGCAGCATCGCGCTTTAAAGGCAGTATTTGGCATTGTCGGACTCGCGGAGTCCATAGCATCACTGAGCTACTTTAAGGTATGTGTACTTTTTAGTGATATTATGAGTGCTTTCTGGGCCAGCAGAGTTCTCTAATGCCAAATTTTTGCGAACAGATGCACCCGTTTACGCCATTACCACTTGGAATCTGTCGTGACTTTCTGAAGAGTGGACAATGGGTCGATCAATCGACCGAGTCACAAATTCAGGAACTCTCCCATTTGCTATGCGACATGAGCAGCATCAACAACGTGGCTCAAGACTATCTGGCCGAGTGCGAATCTCAGGCCATGTAGCTATTATCGTGCGAAAATCAAGCTTTCTGCTTCCGCAATCTTGTCAATTTGTAGGTGACGAAGAGTATTGGGTTATGATGTACTTGGGCTCGGGACATTTTCTTCAATTTGCAAAGCACGAGCCAAGAAATTTGCCTGGTAAACTGCCAAGCCGTTTTGCCAGTGCGTTATTATTTTCCCTTGCTTCTTCTGCTGGCCTAACTGAGACCTGTGATAAATATGCAGATTTTTTGTAATAGTGCTCCGCAGAGGAAGCAGGCTTTGCGCAAGACAACAATATTCTCTGTCACTTTATTGCCTAGACCCTCGCTTCTGTGATTGAAGTTGGACATAGCTACCACTCTGTGCTGTACGCCGTCATAGACACTTGATCTAGAGATTTTGACCGCTTTACAAAAGGAACAGGAAGAAATCGGAAATAAACAGTACAAATCTAGCATCAAAACTACAGCGCGAAATAAAGAGATAAAGACAAATTAAAGAACTAAAGGAAGAGAAAGCCTGCGTCTGGTGCTGCGTTAGAGCGCCGCAACAAAGTACGCTATCTGCAGAAGTGGCTTGCACCCACCACATATGAAGTGTATGAACGTGCTATAGCAACACTGCAGGTACTATAGTCGGAAATTTTAGTTTTTTAGTGAATCTTGTATTGTATTATGCCATTTGCCGGTCTCTGTATATAAGTCTGCGGGTTTGCTGCTGCAGAAAATGAGTAGTGCGGTAACGCTCAAGGTGCCTCCACCGATACACATCATCTGCAACGCAGAATGATTCACAGATTTTCTATCCCTGTCTACTGATGATAGTAAAATGAGCAAAAGACTCGGTCATTTCTCGTACGAAAACTTGGTGTTACCAGAGAGCTAAATACAGCTTTCCAATTTCGCGCGGCGAGAAATCATGATTGCTACAGCGAGCATAAAAAGCCGCTGTCCTTCCAGTACTGAACATATTTGCACGCCAACTCTGCGCTGACGGGTCCTGTTTTCGCAAGTGTAGGGGAATGTTCTGTACTATGCGACGTTGAGAGCAAGAGTCCGCCGCACGACATCCGCTCAAAGTTATTCTCGAGAAAATCGACCAGCACCGACGCCGGGTTACCTGTGCCTAACCCCCCAGGCATGGCGCGTACACGTTCTAGCCAGTCTTTGAAAGGAATGATGCCGTCCGGCAGACTCACACCAAGAGCATTGGCAAGCACAGGCAGTAGATCGGACCATTGCTGACGAACAGGATTGTCAATATTGTAAACGGGATATGGATCACCAGTCAGGATCAAATCTGCCAGTGTTCCAGCGACAATATCGACGGGTGTCCACGACAATAGGCCCTCGAGGCGTGGAATGCATTGGATTGTTTGCGTCGACTTCAGTAGGAACGGTAAATGCTCTTGTGGGTTCCAGTAACCGCCCCTGGTGGCGCCTGCAATCTGACCTATACGCACGCAGCTCGTTGCAAAGCGATCGGCATGTTTGTGCAGAGTCTCGTCTAGAGCGCGCTCGCACGCGTATTTTGCCTCACCGTAGCCATTTGGCAAAACAGCTTCAATACCGACGCGGATTTCAGGGACATATGGTGTGTTGTACACGACAGGATAGTGGCCAACCACGGCTATAGATGAGATAAACTGAAAATGAATTTTTCGAGACCCAATGACTCTGCTGGACGCATCCCATGCTAGCTTTATCACGTTGCGCATAATGTTGAACTGCGACTCGAAGCCGTGGATTGGTCTCTTTGCAGACATCGCCCATGCCGAGTGGATAATATGCGTAGTGGCCGAGGCAACGTCATTGTAGACGTCAAGAGGCAGACCCAGGTTTGGTTTACAAATGTTAGTGTCGTAGACTCTTAACTTCTCCGCAGCGGTGGCGCTCAGGGCAATACCTCGCGATGAGAAAGCTTCAACCTGGCGCTTCATGGCATCCACGTCAGTACGACGATTCAGCACAATTACCCTGTTAATATTTGCACGCTCTGCTATGTCGGCCACGATGTGGGATCCCAAACTACCCGTGCCGCCAGTGACCAGTACAGCTAGCTCTCCCGCGGGTGCATCACCAGTTGATGGAGGCGGAGTCTCCTGTTGCCACTCGCTTGACATTCCACTAACGTAATGGTCAATTACGGCTTGGCGGGCGTCGTGATCTTGGATCGAGCTCACCGGTTGTTTCTCACATGAAACTCCAATCAAGAGTCTCTCTACTTTATTCTCTGGGAGCAATCCGTCCGTCCAGTCAACGAAGCCAAAGCCTGCCGTCTCCAGAGCTTGACGCCACTGCGTTTCGGAAGCAACAGCATGTTTGCGACCGTCCTCAAACAGCCACCAACCTTCAAAAATACCAAATATCATGTCTACCCAGTAAAGCGTACCTGTCATCTCTAGCATCATCAAGATACCATTTGGCTGCAGCGCCTTGCGAATGTTCGCAGTGGACTTCGTCATGCTGCGAGTGGCGTGCACGGCGTTACTGGCAATGACTATATGCTGCGTGCCGAGCAGATCGGGTGCGGGCTCCTTTTCGATGTCGTGCGTGCAGAAATTCATAAATGGGTACTCCTTGAACCGCTTGCGTGCTGAGGCTACAAATGAAGCAGCCAGGTCGGTAAACGTGTACTCAACCGGTTTGCCAAGGCTTGCCAGCAGCGAAACGAGCCACTTGGTCGTACCGCCAGTCCCTGCTCCCATCTCCAGTATCTTGAGTGGTTTTTCAGGTTCCAACGGCAGACTATTGATTAGAGTGGAGAGGAACGCCTCCATCTGCCGATAATAAGTGCGGTTGAGGGGCCAGTCGCCATAGACGCCGGAAACGAGATTGCGGCCCTTTTCGGACCCAAAGACCAGCTTGATACCGTCCGTCTTTCCTGTAAGGATGTCGCTCAGATGTGAACCAGCGTAATACGTCATATTGTTGGCGGTGGTCTCGTTCGGGGCTGTCTTTTGCAGATCCTCTAAAATTGCCTGACTCGATCTGATCGAATATGGTTTCTCGGTCCTGGTAATAAATCCATCTTCAACATTAACAAGCAATGACTCTCTTTCGAGCATCTGACTCAGATAAAGCACAAGCTGTTTGTGGGTAGCTACATATTCGAAAAGACGGATCTTCTCGCCTGTTTTAGCCCGTTTGATGGAACAGCCTAGCCGCTCGAACGCCTCTAGTGTGATTGCAACGCATAGCTCGTTTTGCTTGGGTAACACATCTAGAATATAGTTCGCACTTCCGCTCTCTGTAATAAATTTATCGGTCTGGATTTTGACAGCATTGAAGGCTTCTGTAATAGTTGCGAGTGAGAGCAGAAGCTGATTGTTTACTTGGGGTGAAGTAGCTGCGGTTGGAGAATGGGCTGGGATTCGAGAAGGAGCGCTAACGGCTGTTCGTTCCAAACAGCTGGTAGCGTCGTTAACAATCCTATCAAGCTCTGTTGCTGTCATACTCTCAATGCTGAGGTGTTGATCTAGTTCGGCTCCGAAATCAGACTCAAGGCCGGCGCGTATTTCCATGGCCATCAGTGAATTAACGCCAAAGTCGCCCAAGACAACTGTAGGAATCATGTCACAAGTGAGCAGCTATAGAAGTCGATCTCTAAGGCAGTGGAAAAAATATCCTTAATTTCTATCTAATTAACGGGAATTTAGCTACTATTTATCTCTACGATATCCCTCTTCTTGTGCATTTATTCTATTCTATTAATTCTAATAATATTGTTAATATTATCTATTTCTAGTAATATTAAATTCCTCGCGCGGGGTATATTCCTTAGCATTGTTTAATTTCAATAATATTAAATGCTTTTAGTTATATAATTCTATTAAATTTAAACGCTTCTAATAATATTAAATAATTCTAGTTATATTATATATTTTTAGTAATATTAAGTGTATTATTATAGAATACTTCCTATGATATACCCCTCTAGCTTAAATATTCTATAATATCCTAAGCTAAATCTTCTAATTAATCCTGCTTTTTAATAAGGTTTATGATATTTATAAGGCTTAATTATTTAATAAATAATTTAAATCTCTAACCTAGGAGGGCTTTAGTTAATCTATTAGTTAAGTTATTAGTTAAATATATATATTTAATATTAAAGGTCCCTTCCTAATAGGCTTAATAAATCTAGCTACTATAAATATTAATATACTTTAGTGCTATCTTTATCCTAGGAAGGAGGCTATTAATAATCTATATTATTTAAAGGTTATTACATTAGATAATTAAATTCTAGTTTAATTAAAGGTTTAATTGCTTAAATAGTTAAGTTATAGTAATAACCTCTTTTGCAGTGTGTGTAAATATAAGTAATTCTGCTTCTATTAATAATGTTATAATAGTTACTTGCTTTGTTGTGTTCTAGCTAATTAAGCTATTAAATAATTAGATTACTAAGCCTTATAATAAGTAATAGGTTATCTAATTATTAGCGAACGTAGCATCTAACGTAATTTAAAGGTCTAGCTTACTAGATTCCTAACTTTTATTAAATTTAATTACTAGATATTGCATTATATATAGATATTTAATAACTTAATTAGCTATCTTCTAATGTGTTTTTAATAGGTTATGTAGGAAGCTTACTAGCTTACTTGTTATAAATATAATATTAAGTTTACTAATAACCGCGATATAATTAATTAACCCTATAGTTTGCTAGTATTAATAGATTTAATTATCTGTGGCTTAACTTAGATTTAGCTATAGCTAGTTTCTAGGTATTAGATTTCCTTTAAAGGTCTAACTTCTAGGGATATTAAATATTATAGTTATCTTTTTAATATAAGAATCCTAATATAGCTATATTCTTTAGGTCTTTTAGTCTCTTATAATTTAGATTCCTAGAAACTATTGTAATGTTCTAAGGTCTTGTATATTATATGTGTCCTTTAGGTTCTATATTAATTAATTAGTAAGGTTAAAATCTAATAACCTATATATAATAATAATATTGTTTACGTAGACAAATACTGTGATTTTATTATTATTAAAGACATAGGGGTCTTTTAGGCAGGTTTATAGTCTTAGTTTTTTAAAGGTCTAACTTAGGTCTTGTTACTATAGCATAGAAGACCTTTGTAATTTATATAATGCTTGTAAAAGCTTTAATATTTAGCTAGATTATTATATTCTATCTAGGTATAATACGTAAACCTCTTTATTTAATAAGCTATTTATAAAGGCATTAACTATATTTAGCTGCCTAGTCTTTAGGTTAAATTTAGCCACTATTGCTATTATTATATAGAAGGTCTTCCTAGCTAAGGTTACTATATATATATCTTTTTCTAATAATTCTTAAAGATCCCCTTTAATATATAACTAGGCCTTGAATTTTATTAGATATTTATGCTTATTAAATTTATATTTAAATACCTAGGTTAGTGGCAAAGCCCTCTAACTAGTATTATTATATTAGATAGATTAAAAGGTCCCTTATTAATAAAGGTTATTAAATTCCTTATGGGTAGCTTCCTTAAATTAATGCTTATATAGGTAGTTTACTAATTCCTTCTAATTCCTAGGTAAAAGGGGTAGTATATATTAGTGGGGTTATTCTATGCAGCCTAGTGCAAATACACTAAGGAATACTTACTTTTGTAAGGCTTTTTGCGTGGGTTAGCAGTACCTTTCAGAGCGCTAAAGAGGCCTATCTCTAGTATTCTCCTCTAGCTCTAAGCTGCCTTGTATAGTGGTTCTAGGCGTTAATAATTTGTGATATTTAGGCCTATTATTAGATTCCGGACTTCCTAGATAAATTAAATCTAGGCCTATTATCTAACTAAATAACTAACTAGTATTATATGTGTTAACATAGATAGTAGACCTAATATTATTAAATTTATTGTCTTTGTCTTCTAATTCCTTAATATTTAGTAGCATTTATACCTACAGCGTTTAATTAATTTAATAATTTAATTAATAACCTAGATAGTAGGTATTTTCGTTAAAGGTTATATCCCTAACTTATCTAACCTTAGATTTTAAAGGAATCTATACGCGGAAGATATTTATAGAGTTATATTTAACTAGATATCCTATTTTAGTGTGTAGGCTTATCTTAAGAGATTATTTTTATATGCCTTGTAATACCTCTAGGGTTATTAGATAGGCCTAGCATCTATAGGCTTATAGATGCTTAATATTTAGTCTTAAATCTAGATATCCTGTATCTTAGTTGTTTTCTATAAGCTAAGTCTATAGATTCCTAAAAGGCGTTTTCTAGCTTCTTCCTTATTAAGGAGACTTATTATAAAGGTATATAGCTATAGACTAAGTCTCTAGCTATAGGTTTTCTAGTAAATTAGCTACTATTTATATTATATAGGCTTTAGTCCCTATAATTCCTCCTGTATATTTAGTGGCTTTATTCTAGGCAGGCGTATAAGGTGTAGATAGCTTGTCTTTAATGCCTTATTAACTAAGCTATAATATAAATAATAACTAAAGACCTTAGTTATTATTGCAATAAATCTTATAAATATCTAGCTAGTACTAATATTATACATAGGCTTAAAAATTCTATAAAGACTCTATAAGGGTATCTTACGTGGAATTCACATATAAATAAATATAGACTATACCTATAAATTAGTTAATAATTAAAAGGGTAGCCTTCTTATTGTTATACAAGGTATTTAATTAAAATAAGTTAATTAATATCTTATAATATAGTCTTAGACTAGGTCCTAGAGGTAGTCTTCTAAATATCTATCTTTTAGCCTTAGCCACAGAATAATCTTTATAGTTAATTTACAAAAGTCCTTTAATCTAGCTTTTAGTAGTCTTTTCCACTAAATATTTAAGGGCATTTATGCTAAGATAACCTAGTGTGACGGCTGTGGTTGGTTCCCAAGGGATAAACCTAAGTCGTGGTTTATGTTGGCAGAGGTTATAGGGCGTCGTATATTCTTAAGCAAAGAGATATTACATTACAATGGTTTAGGTAATTAATAGATATAGATAAACAATTGTAATAATTAAATAACTATTAAAGACTAACTATCTAAGATATCTAAAGAGCGTAATTTAGTAGTGCTTATATAGTAGGTGGTTTACCTTTGGTTTACGGTAAACCTATAGTGACTTTTTATATAGCTCACTAATGGTTCACGGTGAACTTATAGTGAACCATACTCCTTAGATAGAATATCTCTAGTTCCGCCCGGTGGTCACGTGTGGCAATAGGGGTTTAGCGCCCTATAACTAGCCTTCTTGTAGCCTGCTAGCTAGGGTTATAACATAATGTCCCCTCTCTAATGGTTTTATCCTTAAGACCTAATATTGTTTTATAAATAGGTTATTACCCATTGGTTTTTATTTATAAGTTCCTTTCTTCTTTTATCTCCTTGAGATATATTGCTTACGCTATGCTTAACTACGTAGAGAAATCCCAAGCGAAATTAAAATCCGCTATTAATTATGCCGCTACTTCTGCCTTTATTCGCGAGCAAGGCTTTAAGATTCCCTTGTGTTCTTATTATAAAAAGAGAGGTTTTGCTTACATAGCTATAAAGGATATTAATTACTATTCCTTGTGTTATTCTCTAGGTTATTCTTATAATAGTAACCCTATATAAATAGTAAATAGTATATGCTTATTTTTCCCCTTTGTTCTGCCTTAGCACTAACCCCCTTCTCTTAGTTAGATATATTAATAAGGAGCTTCGTTAGCTTAATTACAAAGAAAAGCTTACTAAGAAGCTAATGTTATTACAACAGCGCGAACAAGAGAAGCGTTGCCTAGAATAGGAGAAAATCCTTTAAAAAGCATAATAGGATACAGAGGAGGCTTTTAACTGCCTTTTGTGACTTTATTATATAAAACACTAATTATGTGATAAGGGTGTTATAATAGTACAATAGGAAATAAATTCCTTAGAGGAGTTAGAGGAAACAGAGAAACAGGAAGAAGAGGCCTATTAAGCTAAGCTTACTAAAGTGCAATAACAAGAGTCTAAAGCTATCTGCAATATGTAAAAGTGGGGAGGCGCTAGTGTCTTAGACTAAGAGTCTATTTTACAAGACATAAGTATAAAGGTCCCTAGTATATTGTTATAGTGCTTATCCTTAATTAAACTATTGTATTATAGCTTTATATTTTCCTAAATTTTAAATTAGTTCCTATGTGTTTTCTTCTAATCTATATCCTTTCTACTTAATAAGGTATTATTATTGTTTCCCTTTTATTTATATGTCTATTATTTATTTTACCTTATATTTTATTTTATTTAAGACTTTAATATCTTCTTTAGCTATTACGTTTTTTAGTGCTAGTTCAAGGAGTAAAATATAGAATATTAGGTGTATTTATATTTTTATTAGTAATAAGAGTTTATAGTTATTTTCTAAAATCTATTATTTTACCTTAAAGGGTCCTAGTTTTTTATAATCTAATTTGTTGCTTAGTCGCGTTGTTTTAATATTTTATTAGAGTAAATAAACTATATCCCCTCCTAAGAAAATTAGTCCCTTTAATCTTTTTTAATTATAGTATTTTTATATTCTAGTGTAAATAAATTTAAGTTCTATCCTTATTTCCTTGTAAAGTTTCTATATATTTTCTACATTAAGTATAGCTTTCTTAGTGTTTAGCCCTTATATAGGTGTTCTAAAGACTTCTAGATTATATCTATAGTTTATATATACTAGTAATGTTTTCGTTAATTCTAAAACTACGCTATTATAAGCTAGTTAGGCTATTAGTAATTTCTTTACCTAATTGTTTTAATTATAATTAATGTAACATTAAAGGTACTATTCTAACGTTTAGTTTAATCTTTTGGTTTATTTATTAGTCTATAGGTAATATACTATGCTAAGCTTATGTTTTATTCCTAATTATACTATTAGGGCTTGCTAGAAGTTAGAGGTAAATATAGTTTCTTTGTTTAAAACAATTTCTTCTAGTAATCTATAGTTGCTTATAATTATTCGTAGGAACACATAAGCTAGTTCTTATGCATTGCTTGCTTCTTAGAATAGTAAGAAGTAGCTATACTTTATAAGTCTATTTATGACTATAAATATACTATTATATTCTGCGTTTATTAAGGGTTCTTTAGATAATAGTAATTTAGTAATGTGGTTAAATGCAATAGACTCCTAAGGCTTCTGTGGCACCTAAAGTGGTTATAAGTGTTTATATAGTTTATGCCTAGAGGCTTTGCTTTATGCGTATTCTATATATTCTCTAATTACTTTTTATATAACTTTCTTTAGTCTAGGGAAGTTATAGCTTTGTTGTATTTTATTTATTGTTTTTTGTATCCCTTAATGTCTTAAGACAGAATATATATATAAGACCTCCATGCATTCCTTTTGTAGTTCTAGTGGTATTTAGACTTTTCCTTTATATTGTGGTATATCTAATCACTCTATATCGTATTCTAGGGGTACTTCCTAAATGTGTTTAATATAATTCTTTGTTTATTATAGTACTAAATAATATACTAGGTTATTTGTTACTACTTTAAAGATTGTATTTAACTATTATTATTATAAATTGCTTTATGTGTTAAACTCAAGTAACTATTCTTTAACAACAGGTGTTCCTGTGTTATAGTTACTTTGTTAACTAAGAGCGTCTGCTTTACTATTTTCTAATCCCTTTTAATAAGTAATCTTATAATTAAATTCTAAGAGATATTCTACCTATTAAATTTATTATCTATTTAACTATTATGTTATAGAAAAGTGTGTAATATTCTTATAATTTATATAGACTTTAACGCGGTGTTTTGTGCCTAATAAGTAGTATTAAAATTCCTTAAATAAGTTAATAATAGCGAGGAATTCTTTATTATAGATAGGGTAATTAAGTTCTGCTCTATGTAGCTTCTTTAAATAAAAGGCTATTAGATGTATCTTTCTATTATTATCTTTTTGCTTAATCTATGCGCCTAGCGTAAAGTTAGATACATTAGTTTCTAGTTTTACTAGTTTTTCTAGGTTAAATGTGATTAAAATAGGTTCTAAGAGTATTAACTTTTTAATGCTATTATAGGCTTTTTATGCTAAGTTACTCTATTCCTATGTTTTGTCTTTCTTTATAAGTTTATATAATAGTGTTATAATTTTTCTAAAGTTCTTTATAAATTATTAGTAATAATTTACAAATCCTAGGAAACTTTATACCTCTATAACATTTCTTAGTACTAGCTATTCTTTTATAGCTTTAATTTTTGTTTTCTTTATTCTAATTTTGTTAGGTTAAATAGTGTATCTAAAGAAATCCACTTCCTATGTGTAGAACTTGCTTTTCTCTAGTTTTACTAATAACTTTGCATTTTAGAGTGCTACTAGGACCTTATATATATATTCCTTGTGTTCTTTAAGATTCTTTAAGAAGATTAAGATATTATTAAGATATATAACTATAAAAATATTAAGGTACTTTCGTAGTATATTGTTAATTATTCTTTAGAATATTATAAGTATATTTATAAGTCTAAATAGCATAACTAAGTATTTAAATAGTCTAAACTTTGTTCTAAAAGCTATTTTCTATTTATTACCTTTTTTTAACTTAAATTAAGTTATAAGCTCCCTTAAGATCTAGAGCTATAAACTAATTTATTCTATGTAATTAATCTTGTAATTCTGCGATAAGTAATAAGGGTATTTAATCTTTAATAGTAATATTATTAAGTTATTAGTAATCTATAATAAGTTATAACTTCCTATTTTTCTTTAGTATAAACATAATAGGGTATCTTACTTCTAAAGTTAATATTTATATATAGCCCTTAGCTAATATTTTATTAATATATTCTTGTAGTATCTCTAGTTACTTTCCGTTAAGACTATAGATTTTATTAAATATTATTAATGTTCCTTCTTTTAGAATAATCTTATAATCCTATTTACTATGTTCTAGTAATCTAGTGTTAAGTTCTTCTTTAAACAGTTTTGTGTATTTCTAGTATTCCTTAGGGATATTTTTTAATTATTCTTCCTTGGTTTTAAGACTTTCTTCTGTTTTTATAGGCTTTTCTATTGTATTATTAATATATATAAGGTCTTTCCTTAGAGTAGTAATAACTCTTTAGATCTTGTGATTCTTTAATTTTGTTTGTTTGTAATGTATTCTAGGTTATAATATAGTCTTTATTATTATAGATTTAGCTTTTACCTTATATATCTTGCTTGCTTCTATAGTAGCTAAGTTATAGTAAAATTTCGCTTCTTCTAAATTGTTCTAATGCTATTAGTTTACGCTATTATCCTAACGCAAATAGCTAGTCCTCTAGTTAATTAATAGGTTGCTCTCCCTTAGCTATAGATATCCTAGGACTATATTATGCTCTAATATATCTATAATATTATAGGTAATAGTTTCAAAATGTCCTTAAATAACAAACGGTAGGTAAGGAGTCTCTATGTTAATTATCCTATTATTATAAGAAAACGCTTCTTCTTTAATATTATAAAGTTAATAGGGTTTCTTTTTTGTGTTCTATAGTAGTTAGTAATAATTAATAACTCTAGGTAAGACATAGTTACTTATTATGCTACTATCTATTAGTACTTTCTTTACGCGATGTCCTAAGATCTTAGCTTCTAATACTAGCTTGTGTTGTGTTCTACTGTTGTTAGTTTCGCATAGAGTTATTAGTTTCTTTCTTGTTAAGCTAGTTTATAGCCTTTTTATAGATAGCGTACCTTGTTTTTTAAATCTAGAATAGTTTCTTTGTTAATTTGTTTTTTAATTTCCTTATGCTATTCTATAGCGTTACTGTTTTCAATAGCTTGTTTAAAACTTATTTTTTGTTTATATAAATATATAAGTTATATATATATTTAGCGTTTTATTTCTATGTGCTAATCGCAATAATAGTCTTTATAGTTTACTACATATTTCCACTAATAGTTTCGTATATTATGTTAGCACTATTTATTATAGTAATCCTTGTTTTATTGTTATGATTTCTTAGCTTCCGCAGGGTTTTTATGTTTATATAGCTTAAAAGATTACCTTATATTTTAGTATACTTTAGGTGTACTAAATTGCTATTTATGCTATTCCCTTGCCTTATTTACTAGATATTCTAGGTATTATAGCAGGTTATATATATTATGATTAGTTATTCCGCAGGCTTCTGTTCCTAGTAACTATTTATATTATTAAGGGTTAATATTTTTCTCCTATTAATGCTATTTAATTACTTTCCCTAGTATATGTATTTAGCATATATCTATTTTATATAGCAGTATTAGTGCTTCTGTATTTTAGTACTATAGTAGTGTACTTGCGTTAGGTTTAAGAATAGTGATATATTCCTTGTTTCTAAGTGTTATTCTTTATTCTCTAAGTTTATAGGCTAGGTATAGTTATGTGATTTTATAACCTACTATTTGTTTTAGGAAGATATCTAGTCTTGCCTTAGTATAAAAATGTGTTTTGTATCTAAAGTATACATATAATGCCTATAAGATATAATAATATTTATTATAGTGTAGGTGTATTTATAGATTATCCCTAAATTCTCCTAGTGGTTCCTATAATCCTATAGCTACTACTATAAAGTTATTGCTTAGGATTAAGATTACTATGTCTTTTCCTTGTGGTGTAGGTTAGTATTAAGTAAATATTTATTTTTAATTAAACGTAAGAGGTTTAGGTTTAATCTGCGTGAGAATGTTTTAGTATTATGTATTATAATATTCTATGTTATATTGTGAGGTAGTTTATTTATTTTTATTGCTTTCTTTATATAATAATGTTTTATAGTCTTGGTTAAACTTATTATCACTACTACTGCCTTTGGGTGTGTCTTGATCTTAATCTATAGTGTTAAACAAGCTAGTGTTGTTAACACTTAGTGCCCTTTTTTCTTGTAGTTATATGAGAAGTTATGTAGCTTCTTCTTCTTATTATTAAAGGTTATCTTCTATTGCTTATTGTGCTTTATTTATTCCTGCTTAGATTTCTTGGTAGGTTTTTTGCCTAATTTATTATAGTTTAATTCCTTGTCCTCCCTTTAGTAGGGGAATCCTGCTAGTTATAGCTAAAGTTTTCTTAGGCTATTTTAGAAACTATCTACTACCTTATTTTTCGCTAAGGTACATAATATAGTTATTATTATAACATCCGGTCTAGTTAAGGTTTTAATGTTTAATATCTATGTTAGTATTATTAAGTTATTTCTTACTGTCTAGAGCTAGTTTCTATTCCTTTTTGGGTTATTTATATTCCCTAGAGAAATATCCCTTTTTCCCATAATTATAGCACTTTACCTTTTCTTTGTTAAACTTCTTTGTAGCGTCTAGGTTTATTTATCCTGGGTTAGTAGTATATATGTATATAATAGGCTCTTGTTGTTATTTGCCTTAATTACTAAGGTTTCTTTGTATATTATTATGCTAATTCTTATTACCTTAATTCTTTTCTTAGCGTTACTTATACTATTTGTCGTTAATATATACTATAATGCCTATATAGTTAGCAAGGGTATTTAGTTAGTTTAATTTATAGAGTTTATCCTTAACTTCTTCTTTAAGTCCTTTATAATATATAGACATAAGGTAGGCTTATTCCTATAGAAGTTTAGATATAATCTATAAGAATATTACAGAATATTTAGATACTAATTCTTTTTAACGTAAGTTCTGTAATTTACTTTCTGCCTTTTATTCTTTATCTATAGTTCTAAACGTCTAATAGATAGAGTTCTTAAATTCCTAATAAGATAAAAAGATATAAACTATGTTTAGTTTATAGGTTCCTAAAAAAGAGTTTTCTATGTAATTACGTAATATAGGTTTAAACTAAGAGAGTGCTAGTCTAGTGAGTCTACCTGCGGTATACTACACCCTAGATGCCTTATTCTTAAATTATATTAAGAAATACATAAAGTAGGCCTAAAGCTAGGTAAGGAATAATTATAAGGTACTTATAATACTGTTAAATAATCCTAGTAATATAGGCTTTAATACTTCTCCTAGATCCTTGCCCTTTATAGTAGTGGTAGTAAGTCTGTTAAGTTTATTAATTTAGCCCTAGTATATATTAGCTTATTCTTGTATACACTAAGCTATTTCGCCTATGTATTATTTAGCTTATTTAATTTAACTTTAAAGAAGTTAAATCATATTATTGCGTTTATTATTAGAGTTAATATCTATAGTATCTTAAGGATCCTTCTCCTTTCCTTTAGAGCTTAATTTATACTTAGAGTTAGGAGCTATATTAATAGTATAAGGTATTACTTAGAGTAACGTAGTGTAAGTCTAAACAAGAGTCTTTAATATATAATAGCTATAGTTAGTTCCTAAGGGATAAACCTAAGTTATAGTTTATGTTAGCAAAGGTTATAGGGCATTATATATTCTTAAGCAAAGAGATATTATATTACAATGGTTTAGGTAATTAATAGATGCAGATAAATAATTATAATAATTAAATAACTATTAAAGACTAACTATCTAAGATATTTAAAGAGCGTAATTTAGTGGTGCCTATATAGTAAGTGGTTTACCTTTAGTTCACGGTGAACCTGTAGTGACTTTTTATACAGCTCACTAATAGTTCACAGTGAACTCGTAGTGAACTATACTCCTTAGATAGAATATCTCTAGTTCCGCCCGGTGGTCACGTGTGGCAATGGGGGTTTGGCGCCCCATGACCGGCCTTCTTGCAGCCCGCTAGCCAGGGTCGTAACACCTAGTTATTAGTGCCAGATTTCTAACTCTAATATTTAATCTAACTTCTGTTTTCTTAAAGATTAAAAGCATTTAGCTTAAATACCTTTAATTTAGTTAGGTTAAATATTATTAATTTAGTTAGGTTACTGCTTAATAGGTTAATTAGTCTAACTAATAGGATTAAATTTAATTACTAGTTAACTATAGATTTAGGTTATATAGAAGATAACTTCCTTGCCTTTAGTTATATTACTAGTATTTAGATTCTAATTAAATTCCTTCTTAATAAATATATTTAAGGACGCTATATTTATGTGGAAAGAAGGGATATAAGCTACTCTTTATAGCAGGAAAACCCCTTCTTAAATTTATAGATATATTTAACTATATCCATGGATTTTAATTTATTAATTTCTAGTGTAAATTATCTTAATTGCTTAATTTAGCTTATATTCCTTAAGGCATTAAATATTATTATAAATATATAAATTAGTATATAAGTTAAGAAGGAAGGAATCCTATAATAAATATATTTAATAACTTCCTTCCTAACTAGCTTACTAACTATCTTCCTAACTAGTTAACTAACTAGGATTTTAATGTGTATAGAATCTAGTAAATATAACGCCTTTTATATTCTTCTTATCTTTATTTTCTAGCTTTTGTTCTAGCTTATTAAATTTTTTCATAATTTTTTTATAGTAATCCTTTATATTTAGGTCCTTTAGCTTCTCTTTAATACTAGCTTAGATAGCCTAGTTTAGCTACTAATTAGCTAGTCTCTTCTGCTTAACTAAATACTAGTAATCCTAGTACTAGTGTAGTTAGCTATATAGGCACTTTAGTAGCTACCTATAGCTTATATTAGTGGATAACAAATTTAACGAATTTAATGCCTAACTAGGATATTAACCTTGTTAACTAGTATCCTTGCCTTAGAAGGTTACTAAAAATACTCCTCTAGTAGCTTCTTAAGTTTTTTAACTTTAGAAGTGCTACTTATAAAGCTTACTTATCTTCTAACTATTAGGAATCTTATCCTACTATTTAGGCTTATTGCTAATTAACTTATCGCGAATCTAGTTATTTTAATAGTTTAAAAATAATAGCAATACAGTAGCTATAAATATAAGGAAATTTAGTGTTAGCCTAATTCCTTAAACATTAAGGAGCTTAATATTTAAGGCTTTTTAATAAACCTTATGCTAGCTTATAAGCTAGGTTTAAATCTTTGTATAATTTAGTGCCTTTAAGACCTACTTATATCTTGTGAGAACCTCTTATTACTAGTTATAAGATATAAGCTTAAATTAATTTCTTAGTAATTTTAACTAATAAGTAAGGCTAACCTTAAGTGTAATAATATTATAGAAGTTACTAATTATACTTATAATATGCTTCTAAAGGCTTGCAATAGCTTTTTAATAACAAAGGTATTCCTATAAATATAATTAGTATAGTAAATTTATGTATTTAAGCCTCTTAAATTAGTTAGTATCTAGGTTTATAATGCCTGTGGCATTAGGGTTAATATCTTAAGGACTTAGCTTAATAGGCTAAATGAATTCTAGAAGATTATCTGCTTTAGGGTTTAAATACTTCTAGATACTCTCTATAATAGTAATCTTTTAAATAATTAATATTTACTATTCTTAGTTACTAGTCCCTTAAAGATAAGCATAGGAAGAAGGACCCTTAGAGGTATTTATAATAGCTTTATATAGTATTATAATAATAGTGTAATTATAATAGTAAAATAGTAAGAATACTTATGTAAACTAGGCTTATAACTATTATAAGTAAGTAGCTATAGAAGTTAATCTCTAAGGTAGTAGAAAAAATATCCTTAATTTCTATCTAATTAACGGGAATTTAGCTGCTATTTATTTCTATAATATCCCTCTTTTTATGTATTTATTTTATTTTATTAATTCTAACAATATTGTTAATATTGTTTATTTCTAGTGATATTAAATTCCTCGCGCGGGGCGTATTCCTTGGTATTGTTTAATTTTAATAATATTAAATACTTCTAGTTGTATGATTCTGTTGAATTTAAACGCTTCTGACGATGTTAAATAATTCTGGTCGCATTGTGTGTTTTCGGTGATATTGAGTGCATCGTTGTGGAATGCTTCCTGTGACAAATCAGCTCGTGGCGTTTAATGCCAATCAGTTCTGCCAGGACTCCAACAATATCGACCTTGGAACTAATAGCAGCTGAAACTATTGCAGGATCTTCGATCGAAGTAGTGCTCTTGATAGGCGTTTTAGGGGATACACTACCGGAGTCAAGTGTGGAGTCGAAGTCACTTTCCTCTCCAATTTCATCTTCCCCGTCAATGGCTCTTATTTCACCAGCTTCAATAGTCTTGCGAGTACACTCGACAAGACTCTTCACGTCGATGACTTCAGCGGCTTCATCTAGAGAGAATTTGCAGTTGAACTTGTTTTCCAGCTCCGTGACAAGCTCCATACCCATCAAAGAGTCTATGCCTAGGTCGGCGAGGTTGCTCTCCAGTGTGATATGATCTTCGTCAATGCCTGACAGCTCAGATATGATGGCTGTGAGCTTGGGTAGAATGTCATTTTGAATCGTTCGCGGTGGCCTTGAGCATTTCATCTCTTGCAGCTTGGACTTTTTGGTTGGAGAATTTGAAGTAGCCTGAATTACAGGCACTGTGGTCTGTGGATCATTCACAAAGATGGCACGCTCGCTGACCGCTTCTTTAGGTGGCACTGGTTGTATGGTGGAACTGTTGGTGAGGCGATTCAAAAGCTTTTTGATGGACTCCTTGTGTACTTGGACATAATTAATACCAAGAATGGCCTCCACCAGAGCGCCGGTGTCAGGATTAAAGACGAAGATGTCGCTTAGAAAACCACCGCTAGCCGTTGAGCCATTGTGATAGGCGAGGATGTCATAACGCTGTGGACGATCATGTAAGATTTTCTTAGACCTCATCCAGCGCTCTAGACCGCGGGATATGTAAATATCGACCGAGGGCCTGTCCGTCATGCAATTAACAAAAATGCCACCAACCTGGCAAAACGTGTCTGACAAATGTGCGTCGAACCATGTCTCGTTGTTGTAACTCTTTACGACATGACCAGCAGAGATGTTACCTTTGCCAACCAGCTTAACAAGTCCACGGTATTGGTCGCCATAATCCACGACCTCTGCGAAGGTTTTGTAAATATTGCGTCCCTGTATGGCATCATCGGGGTCTAGTGAATTCAACAGCTCTAAGCAGTGGTCGTGGCTGATGATGCGCTGATATCTTGACAAATCTAGTTCAGTTGAAAGATCTTTTGTTGAAGGAATAATGCGACCTGTGGTGTGGGTTGCAGTCGAACGTCGGGAGGCTGGGCCGCTTGTGCTTATTAACTTGAACAGCCACTCTCCCACTCGAGCTTCGGAGGCAACTAGGTCAAGCGACAACGATAAAGAAGAGTCAACACAAATCGGTGCGAGGTTTTCGAGGCCATAGATCTCTGGATTGAAGTCGGCGCCAAGTGACACGAGCTGCGACAAGGCATCGATGGCAAGGTCAATCTGCACTGTCGCCGGGCAGATGGGAGCAGTGTGCGCAATTTTGTGGCCGATCATGAGATTCTCAAATTTCGGGATCATGGTATTGACACGGAAGCGAGTATGGCGCTTAATGGTTCCGTCCTGGTATCCGACGAAAGTCAACAACGAGGCAGGAATCTTTTCCGGTTCGGATGTCACTGATGGCTTTTCCACAGCTTCTAAAGGCGGCCCCTCTTTGAGTTCAATCCAGTGCTTCGATTTCGCGAATTGGTAAGGCGGAAGGAGTTGAACAGAATATTGAGAAGTTTGCAGACTCGAGTGCTCCCAATAAGTCACATCTATACCGGCTTTCCATAAGTTGACTGTCGCATCTGCCAAATTATCGCAGGCTGAATCGCTGGTAATATTGACAGGTACAAAGCTGTTTCTCTGCGGCGCTCCCAAGGCTCTGCTGACCATGGCGGTTACCGTTGAGTTGGATCCAGCCTCGAGCCAGACGCATTCGGGATATCTCTTGGCGAGCCTCTGCACGCAATGCTGGAAGTAGACGGGCTGGCGCATGTGTTCACCGAAGAATTCCGCAGAAATCTCAGGCTCAGACTCGGTTTCAGTACAGCGAGCCCACTCCATTATTGGCCGTTCAAATGTCAAGTCAAGTGCAGATTCTTTCAGAGGAACCAGAAGGGGCTCCACCAGTGTCGAATGAAAGGCGTTTGTAACGGCCAGCTTCTTCGATTTGACGGGGAAGGACGTATCGCTGGAGAGAATATTAGCTACAGCCTCAATAGCGACCGAGGATCCAGCCAGTGTAAAACTGTGCGGGCCGTTGAAGCAAGCAATAACCGCAGGGTCTCGATCCTTGTCAAGTGTGGCGTTTGACAGCTCGATAAGACGCTCGACATCCTTCAAATTGGCTTCGACAGCCATCATGGCGCCTTTGTCGGCACCCCACTGGTCGCGAATGATTCGGCCACGAGCAGCGATCATGGTGAGAGCTTGCGGCAGTGACAATACGCCGGCAATACATAAGGCGGTCAGCTCACCAAAGCTATGACCCAATACGGCGACAGGCTGAACACCGCTATCAATCCAGCATTTTGCACATGAGTATTGGAGGGCAAAAAGGGCAACTTGCAACCGAACAGCATCGTTGATTGGTTCACGCTGGAAGATATGAGGGAAAATGCTTGTAATACCCAGCGAGCGGCAGACATTGTTGCATTCGTCAAGGTACTTCCTGAGAATACGTACGGACTCATAGAGCTGACGATGAAGGCCGACAAATTTGGATATCTGTCCCCCAAAGCAGAGGATGACAGACTGGCTGCAATCAGTGTTCTTGTCAGCGAGCTGGAGAGGGCTACCCTTCTTCGCTGCGGTTTCTAGCTTTTCTTCCAGCTCACTTAGAGAGTGGGCAGTAAAGACCACACGACGAGGGAGAGTGCGATTCGACTGACGCGCGAGGTTGAAGGACAAATCTGCGATTGAATTGGACTTGTGCTTTCGCACAAAGCGAAGGAGAGCTCCTGCGTACGCGCCGAGACTCTCGTCATCCAGGCCGCAAATCCAGAATGGTCGCTTCACTATGCCATCTCCAGAGGCCGCCTGCTGCTGCAGGTCATGACAACTTGGCGGCGCTTCAACGACAATCATTGAAGCATTGGAACCAGAGGCACCATAATTGTTGATTAAGGCCGCTCGGAAACCATTATTCCAAGACGTCACGCTTGCTGGGATGGTGATGCGGTCTGACGGCTCAGCTTTGATGGCAGGGTTGAGAGTCTTGAAGCTTGCCTGGGGCGGTATAGCTCCATTCTTGATCATCAACACGGTTTTGACAAGAGAGATGATACCTGATGTGCATTCCAAGTGACCAATCAAACCTTTGACCGAGCTCAACATTAACTGCGACGTGCGTTTGGTGGCATCTCCGCCTAGAATTCGCCGTATACTATCGTACTCGGCAGGGTCACCGACGGCAGTGCCCGTGCCATGGGCTTCCACTACGCCAATTTGCTCAGGGCGAAGATGAGCCTTTCGGATGACTGTTCTGAATAGATCCGTCAACGAAGGAGCGTTGGGGACGATAATCGGCGTACAGTTTTCGTTTTGTTGCACTGCGGTACTTGCGATCACACCCAAGACCTGGTCGCCATCTGCAATTGCCGAGCTCAGTTTTTTTAGAAAAACCGTAGCACATCCTTCGCCGCGACAGTATCCATCAGCCAAAGCATCAAAGGGCTTACATTGCCCCGTTTTGCTCAGGAAAGAAGCTCCAGCGAGGTTCTGGTAGCACAGGGGACTTGTCATAACATGTGTACCGCCAGCAATAGCTGCATTGCATTCACCATTCAAAATTGCCCGACAAGCAAGATGTACTGATACAACGGAAGAAGAGCAGGCTGAATCAATCGTTAGACCGGGACCAGTCCAACCGAAGAAGTGGCTGATCTTGCCGGCAATAAATCCTCTCAGAGTTCCCGTCGCTGAAAAGGCATTGGATGGGTGACAAGCAACGTTATTCTCATAGTCGACCGCGCACACACCGATATAGCAGCCGACATTCTTGTCCGGGCGTGACCTGCGGAAGTAGCCTGATTGCTCAACCGCTTGGTATGCAAGTTGCAGGACCTGACGCTGCTGCGGATCCATTGAAGCCACTTTCCGCGGCGTCTTCTTGAAGAACTTGTGGTCAAATGCGTCATGGTGATTAATGAAGTTACCGAACCATTTCCTTTGGCCGTCCGCCTCGCGATACGCTGACTTGAAGGTGAATCTGTCCGCCGGAACTTCTCGGTGCTTCGAGTTGCCCTCGCATAAAATCTGCCAAAATTCTTCCAGGTCGTCGGCACCTGCGACCTTGCATGACATACCCACGATGGCAATGTCAGTGTCTGTATACAACCTGGAGCTCATCGCGGCATCTACCCCGCCTGTTTGACGTTCTAATTCAGCCATATTCACTAGCTGTGGAGTCAACGTCCTCGACAAGGACGGCGGCACGTATCGGTCCAAGCCGAAGCTAATGAGCAGTGACTTACTGTCCTGCAGCGTCTTTTCCTGAATACGGGACATTGTCTGAAACCATAGAGGCGGTTCTAGTAAGATCGATTGGATAATTTCGCGATGTAGAGGACCATTAAAATCCTTGCCTGAATTTGAATGGGTGGGTAGAATTAAGTGATCGCTGTCCAGAAACTGAAATTCCGCATGGGCATCCGCAAAGACAACAGCTCTTTCGGCGTTTTCTTCATGTCCCGGCCAGTGAAAACGTCCATGAAGGCCAACTTCGGTAGCCGTCACACCAATTGTCTTGAGCTGTTGGCGCAGTGCCGCGGCATATTTTGTCGGCAGTGTCAAAGTCGCCCTAGTCTCGTCATAAAAGACGGAAATATATGTCTGACGTGGTTATTAGTAAATGAATTTGAATTTTCGTGTTAGTAGTAGCGGCACAAATGAAAAAGGAGGGCTAACCTCTGGAAAACTTTTAAGCATCTCACACATTTGCTCTTGGGCTTCATGTGAATGCCACGCCGTGGCCAACGAAATGGCCCGATCTTCCTGTTCTGAAAAGTTTTGCGCATCGACAATCAATCCACAAAGCATTGCAATCCGAATCGATGTAGCTCCATACTTTGCAAAACTCTCCTCATCTCTCGAGCAAGAAACTGCAGACGCACTCAACAAACCAGTGCAAAATCCAGCGGTCTGAGTCGAATATCGGGGTAGAGCGAGCGCTTGATTCAAATCTAATGTCGGATATGCAATCTTCAAGTACGCTACGTACTGCATCAGCTGGTTAATGACAGTCAATGGTGTAAGGATGATATTGGAGGATTTGAACGATGCTCTCGGCCCGCTCCCAGTCTTAAACCATACGTTCAGATCGACGAGTAGCTTCTCAGCAGTCTCATGGAACGCATTGGAGACATGTTTCAGCTTTGTGATCCAATCGGGTAGGCCTGCTAGAGTCTGAAGAATCCACAAATATTCGTCTGAACTCAACACAGAGCACCGAATAGATTCCAGCACGTTATCGGCGGGGCAAAGCGCCTGCGACCCATATATCAGGACCGAGTTGGCTTGGCGAGCACGGGCTAAACGGTCAACCATGTTGAAGAATTGACCAATGACGCTCAAAAATCGTACCAGGCTATTAGATAAAGTAGATATAGACGACTTCTAGCTATTCGTGTAAAGTGAAGAACACTCTTTAATCAGAGTCGTTGAATAAGGCAACAGATCTGTCGTTGTCATCATATTTATCCTCCGCATGCTCCTCATGCTTGCTTATCTGTAAGACAGTTCGAAGACTATAGATTCGTTGATGTCAGACTGGCTAGCGTGTTAGGTTTGTGCTTGAGGGAGTCGAATTGTAAAGGTCGTACTGCAAGCTTGTCGGGCTCGGGGCTACTCTGTCCCCCTCGGACCAACTTCATCGTCTAAGCCTCAAATCTGACATAAGAGGCTACCGGGCTTGCAATAGTTTTCTAAACTAAGATATCTACAAAACGCGTCGGGATCAATTTTGTTCCCCAATCATCCGAGCAGCCGTGATAGTTTCAACCATATCGACACGGGAGTCGGCACACCAGCGACCTAGGACAAAAACGGACATCATATTCACGCTTGAGGATAAAATCTAGGCCATACATTCCTAACTTCTGACGTGAATTACGGCGGTGGCGTCAGCTATTCTATCATACTTTTGAAATTATGGCTTCCCCAAAACCCGAACGAAAAGAGGCGCAGGCAGAGACACACAGTGCTATGGACATAGCGATCGTCGGCGGAGGCATCGTTGGCTTAATGCTCACCGTTGGGCTACTCCGAATAGGTGTAAGAGTGAAAGTGTATGAGCAAGCTAGGAGTTTCCGTGAGATTGGAGCAGGTATCGCCTTTACCTCCAACGCCATCCGCTGCATGGATCTCATTGATCCGTCCATTGTAAGCGCCCTCCGGTCAAGCGGGTCCATTCCGACGAGCCGCGACCCTGACGACCCCAACGACTATCTTCGATGGGTCGACGGTTACAGCCAAAGGGCTCTCTACAGGATAAACGCCGGGGTTAGCGGGTTTGAGGGTTGCCGGCGAGATCAATTCCTTGAATCGCTGGCAGAACTGATCCCTGTGGACGGGATTGCTTTCCAAAGCCGACTTGTTGATATTATCCAACAAACTGATCTTAAAGCACCCGTCCAGCTAATCTTTGCTGATGGTACTACGGCTAGTGCAGATGCTGGTGAGTCTTGTGGCCTATCAATTCACGTAATTGTTGTAGCTGACCAAGCCCTACCGTTCCAAAGTTGTTGGATGCGATGGAATCAAGTCTCAAGTGAGAAGGGTCATTCATGGTAATGATAGTCCAGCATCGTACGCCCACTATAGCCATACGTTTGCGTTTCGCGGCCTCGTGCCCATGGAGCAGGCAATCATTGCACTTGGCGAATACAAAGCTAAGAATCAACATATGCACGTTGGACCAGGTGCACATCTGTTACACTACCCAGTCGCAAATAATACCATGGTCAACGTGGCCGCTTTTGTTCGTGACACAAATGACTGGCCAGACGAGAATCAAATAGTGGCACCTGCAACTCGACGAGAAGTGCAGGAGGCGTACCGTGACTGGGCCCCGTGTCTTCGTGACTTGGTGAGTCTCTTGCCTGAAAATCTCGATAAATGGGCTTTGTACGATACGTGGGATTTTCCAGCGGCACGGTTCAACAAGGACAAATTATGTCTTGTTGGAGACGCCGCCCACGCGTCTACGCCACACCACGGAGCAGGTGCCTGCATGGGCGTCGAAGATGTTCTGTGCTTGGTTAGGCTAATAGAAGAGGTCAATTCCATCGTGGTTATCGGGAAGGCAGCTGATTCCAAAGTAATCATGCTGGCCTTCGAAACCTTCAACACTATGAGACGCACACGGACACAGTGGCTCGTGGACAGCAGTCGCCGAGTATGTGACCTCTATCACCTGCGCGAATGGGGCGATCGTGAACTTTGGACGAAAGCAGAGGTATGCTTTGAGGAAATTCGCGACCGGACCTTAAAAATTTGGCACTTTGATTATGAAGCTATGTTGAAGGAGACAACTAGGAACTTTCGTGAAGCACTCGTTCGCTTGTCTTAAGTTGTCGCTCGAATGTATCTCGCACACTATTGAAAATCATTGAATGGGAAGCACGTTTCAAGCTACTGCGTTTCATCAACCCCGTTGCGTGAGGTAATCATCCATTCTTGCGTAAGAAGCTGATAAAATATGAGTCTTGTTCGATTTGAAGTTAGTACAGCATGTAAGGGTATGATCCTGCATCCCGCCTGTCGGACCTATGTACGATACTTGCCGTACCGTTTCAAAAGTTGATTCGAAATGCACATTGTTGTTATTCATTGAGATCAAAGAGCCTCAGTCACTCTGCAAAGCTAAAAGACGTAAAACTAACTGCAAGTCAAACGCCGATAAGAGTGGTATTTTTTAGAAAAAGTGTGTATCTACATGGCACAACATCCTCAGACAATCGCCTAACGTGTTTCTTGTAATTTTGCATCTGAATATTTGTCTTGTGACTTTATCTCAAAGAGATCCTCTTTCAAATCATAGAACAAACTCTTTGGGAAGCACAATATCTGTCATTACACTTCCGCCGCCCCAAGACAGGAAAATATATCTAACGTTGGCTTGTTACGATAAGAACACATCATGGTATAACGCGCACTAATTGCCCATTGACCGCAAGGTCGTTCAGATATTTTCTTAAGATGTATTATATGAATACATACAAGTTAGATAGCAAGGCTAATTAAGAGAAAATAGCTTTGTTATCTGTAGAGAGTGTCCTGACGAATCGTCTTTGAATGTGTTCACCGACTATGTCCTCCTGACCAGACCCATCTAGCGCAGTGATTTTGAGCTTCATATTGCCATTGAAAAAAAACGGAACGCTATAACGATCTTTTGCACCATACGTGATTACCCGATGTCGCGCGCTGCGATAGTAACCGTTGGTCCACATTTGCATAATGTCCCCCATGTTAATGACAAAAGAGTTCTCCTTGACGGGGACCGGAATCCACCTCTCGGTGGGCGGATACCAGACTTCGAGGCCTTCGCGATTAGGCTCCTGCAGGAGCACCGTCACGCCACCAAAGTCTGTGTGGTCGCCAACTGTGTAGTTTCTAGTTAGCTTTGCCAGTCGTCTAGTTTGAAGAAAGTTTCATGCCTTACCGCCGTATTGTTCTTCGTCGTTGCCAGTTTTAGGTGGATAGTGAAGTAGTCGCATTGGCAGCGACGGCTTGATCGTAAAGTCATGGAATATATCGTGAGGTTGGTTCCACGATGCTGGCAGGCCTTGGGCTAGAATTCGAAGGATAACGCTGACTAATTCGACCATCTTCTCTCGATAATCCATGATGGGCAAGCGAAATTGTTCGTCTGGCAATGACTTGGGCCACAAATTGGGACCCATGGAAAATTTGCCTGCATCAGGATCATCTGCTGGGATCTCTGCACCGATGACAAAGGCCTCCTTGGTGTCCGGACGCAGGACATTATCGTGTGTCTGCAGGTCAGAAGGCTCGTAGCCGCGATTGGACTTGCCCATTGAATTGCCAATCCAGAGCTCCATGCGCTCCTCAAAGGGCAATTTAAAAAAGACCCGTGCACATTCAAGAATCTTGGCCTGATCTTCTATTGAAACGCGATGTCCGATTAGATAGAAGAACCCATACGTATGGCAGGCGTCGCGCATGGCCTGCACAACTTGATTTTTCTCAATTTGGGTCGAGGACGGTAGCAGCCAAGAGCTAATATCAACAGTGGGAATAGCTTCAGGAGCCATGATACCGTCACTAAGTCTTGAGGATACAACGGTCGAACTTTGGAGATGTGGTAGTGCTTGATCACTAGATAATAAACTCAGATGCGCTCTGTTGTGTGAATAGACTTGGACAGATCTTCCAGCTCATTACATTTTCTTATAATCCACAGAACCTAGAACTGTGTAAAGCTATCGGGTTTTTAGTAGCACAGTGGCGTTAGGGTCGGCTTACCTTACATTTTGCTTGCAGCAACTCATTGTGACATTGCAACCTATAGCCGGAGCTGAGATTCCCCGGGGACTTACATGCCCATCAACGTATGTTTGTTGCTAATAAGTGAGAGGTGATTGCTCGAGTATACTAACTTGTCATGGATCCACACATGTCTACTTTAATTCACCAACCATATTGACGTGGAGTGCTTATCCTACAAATCTGAGTGCAGTACTATACAGGGACATGGCGCTCCATGACAGGTTTTGGATTCCAATTTTCAAGCTACCGACCTAAGATGTGACTGAGAAATTATGTACGTAAATGCAACCTGAGGAGATTTTGGGAGACAATGTCTTCCTTACGTGCTTCTAGGGCCACAGTGTCCCACTGCGCACTCACAAAGCGATTCTGTAGCCAATGTCGCCGTTCCTTCGTCAGCCAAACAACAAAGTCCCCACACAGTTCGGGAGTGTCAGTGAGAATTGAGTGAAATTCCTTTGGCATGGTAAGCGACAAGTCGGTTTTGACCCCACCAGGATGAACATTGTGCACAAGCATTCCCTGGTTGCCGTATTCGATGCGGATATGGTTGCTCATGCGGACAACGGCGGCTTTTGTGCCCTGATAAGCACTTCCCCCAGCCCCAGTTGACAAAGCTCCAAAACTACTAACTTGTACGATGGTCTTTGTACTACCTCGAAGGAGTAATGGGATAAAGGATCGACATATCAAGTAAGGTCCCTTGACATTGACCTCCCACGACTTCCACCAATCTGTAGGGTTTGACTCGGCAATGGGTTTCCACTCCTCCATGTAGCCAGCATTATTCACTAGGATGTCCAGGCTGCCAAATGCAAGCTCCACCTGTTTAGCCGCAGCTTCGACCTGTGCCTGGTCAGTTTGGTCGGCTCGGAGCACTAGCACCTGAGGCTTCAAACGTCCGGCAGCGGTGGCCACTTGCTGAAGCTGTTTAACCAGCTCTGCCATGTCCCGTCGGGCCAAGAGTGCGATCCGAGATGCCCCTGCTTTGACGAATGACATGGCTGTCGCAAATCCACAGCCACTAGACGCGCCAGTGACCAAAATTGACTTCCCAGTTACATCAGCATTTTCCGATGCGATAGCTTCATATGTATCATGGTGAATTACACTGGTAAATTCCTGAACTTGATATATGTTGGCTTAACTGGGTGTAGGTAAATTCTGAAAGGATGAATACCTGAAGGTGAAGGTAACTCCAGCGTAACTTCTAGTGACATTCTTATTGGCTTGGGTTTTCCGACAGACGCTGAACTGCAGAGCAAACCCTGAATACTATGCGATGGCGTTGTCTAAACTTGATTTCGCTCGATGAAAACTGCAATGTTGACTGTAGGGTAGATCAAGACGTGTACCTTTCTTTTTTGTAATGAAGAAAAAAAAAAAAAAACCCCTCGTTAATACAACTGTCGTTTCTATGGTTTTCTGGCTAGGCTGGACTCTGGGGAATCGAGCATGGAGAATTCCACGGCCGGTGGGTACACATTGTGAGCCACTAATCCTACGGGCCGAAGTTGCCCCAATAAAAGTAAAACCGAGCTAGAAAGTTGGAAAGCAAGAAGGCAATATTTTCGTTGGCCGTTATCAGCCGGTCTTGCAGATGCCAAATTCTTTCGGAGAGATTTCTTTATGTCCGGCGGCAAAAGTGCCGAGATTGTCCTCAGTGCTGGAGGGAAGGTACATAGATTCTGAGATCGGCATTTACGGGTCCGGGGTTTCTTTATATTATTATGATCCGAGCAACAATAGAGGGGCAATGCGTCATCAGGCAGTGCAACATGTCTGCTATGCCGGGTTTTCCGATCGGAGTAATGTAACGTGGCAGTCAACAATCCTATGTATGTCTTTCAGTGAAATCTCAATTTCGGATGTGCTAAGAGAAGAAGCCTCGCAAATGACTGAAACATTCTAAGTGGTCGTTGCCTATTCGGATGACTTTGTACGGTCGTTTGATATCGTCGTCACATGGCTGACACGAAAACTTTCCTCTCCCTGCTTCCCCACTCATCAGACAGCATCTCCTACCCTACGTCATATTCAACTTACCCAAATCAATCATGAATATGTCTTGTTCATTTTTGCTCAGCGTGCTGTCGAGGCCGCACAGCATCCCGGATTCTTCTTGGGAGCAGTTCTACTATGATGATCATTTGGATAATTTGATCCAACACAAAATAGCCACCAAAGGCTGCATGTACACTCTTGTGCCGAATCCAATGGGCAGAGACCCTCCTGATACACACACGCACTTAGTTCTCTTTGAAACAGAGCACGAAAAACCGTTTGAGTCTGCTGGCTTCAAGGACGTCAATAACACAAGCCGGCTATTCCCGCCAGGTGCGAGTACGCCGGACGTTTCTGACCTCGAGTGCCGTCACTACGAGTTGCTCGAGGTATTCGACCCAAAAGGTCTTGGTAAACCAGGTGAGATACTCTCGTGGCATGATTCGGTTAGACATCCAACTGACACGCTCACTACAGGCAACCCGGCACCGTTTGTCTTGCAGACCGAGATTAGCATCGATGACATTGAAGCTTTTTGCCAGTGCGTACAACTTTAAAATTTTCAAGTGTATACATACAAAAAGACTCCAGCGCTGATGAGAGGAAAGATTTTACCGCGAGGACCACATCCCCATGACGGCCAAACACCCAGGCTACCGCCGCGCGATCATGTACCGTTACATCAACACCAGCGTTGTCTATGGTGTGACGCCTGACCTCGATCCAGGCTCTGTCATGGTTGTGCATGAATTCGAATCTTTTGATGGCTTGGGTGGTCCCATAACCAAGGCCGCATTGGAGACTAAGTATGCCGTGAGGATGCGCGGTGCCATCAAGACAATGAAAGCGCGAACTCTCAAACTAGTGTGCGCCGATTCCTCACAGCGCTAGCCCTTTTTAAACCATAGTTGAATGTACGTGGTGACAGGCTATAAGAGGGTTAGACAACACGATATCTCTGAAGATCCTAATTAGCTTAAATAATTACCATTAATCTCTACTTGACAAGGTGGTTTTGGTCTACAGCTACTACCGAAGGACGTTAAATTCCGTGAAAGTTCAATGGGATCCCCGTATAAGCTTCATTCCTGACTAGAATAGGTTGGTGGAATCCAGCTGCAAGCTAGACCGATCAAGAGTAGAAAACCTGGCCAAGTCATAGAATACTTTCCCATCGGATGAATAGGAATAATAAGAAACTATCGGATCAATAAATTCAAGAAATTTTAACTGAATTTCCAGATCACCTGAACTTAGCGAGGAATTCCAGGTATAGATGTGAGTTCAATTCCTCGTCAAATTAGATAGAAATTAGTGACAACACTCTACCACATGCATCAAATGGTTCATAGCTGCTCCTAGTGATACGACCCATGACCAATGTGACATTAAACATTTAGCATTAAGATCTTAGATTATACCCCTAGGTATAACACCGTAGGGGATAACGGTGGATGCATACTAATGTCTCGGAGCCACTTTGCACCGGAGTAGGCCTTGTATGGGGTCTCGTATTGCGAGGTTTGTAGTACCACCGCCCTACCCCGCTGATCTACAAGTTTTATCTGAAACATTTAATAGGCACAATAGATATTTTGTACTTAGGGCAGCAGCCTCACTGACTTGACTTTGGCTTCTAAAGGATATTTGATCACTTAGATACCCTTATTGTCACTCCGTCCGCTAGGTAGTTAGCGTGTTGTTTCTGACCTGATAAAGAATAAAAGAGGATACATGCAGTGTAAGGAAATTTTTCTGATAAATAACAGCTAACTAATCTGTTAAGTAATCTAGCTACCTGCTCTGAGCTTGTTACTCTCTTTTAGCTACAAAAGTTCACGGCCTAACCTTTGTATTAACATCGTTCTCGTGAAGATGATACTCTTGTCTTATGGCCTATATATCAGGCTTGCATTTTTTCTTTTTGGACTCCCGCGCAACTACGTTAGAGGCTCGCCTTATGTTGCTAGCAGCAGCGTACAGTTTCCACCCACATACACGCTACGTGTTACAGAGCAAGATATTTTACTAGCATGTCGTTCTCGGTTGAGTGCTGTTGTTAATGGTTAGCATAAAGCAAATCATTTGCGGAATAAGTCGTTAACAACTGCCCAACGTAGGCACATCTCCAGGGCCAACGATATATATGCGAGAAAATCACACTACTTGGGTTAGAGTATACAATGACATCCCCAACCAAAATTTGACTATAGTAGGTTTTCATTACTATTTGATGTAAATACATTTAACTGACTATTCTCACAAGCATTGGCATGGTTTGTCGCAGTCATCCGCGCCGTTCTCAGACGGCACACCTTTGGCTAGCCAGTGGCCCATCAAAGTCAGTTCCATGCTTGTGTTTGCACGCATGTCTCCTCACTAATGAAAAGTAGCCGGGCCACTTCTTTGATTATGAGATCAGGCCACAGATTGGTGAAGCTGGGACTTACTTCTATCACTCTCATGTGGGCTTACAAGCAGTGAGCGCTGCTGGACCAGTTATTGTGGCTTCTTATAACCTCCAACCGGCATACTCTTATGACGACGAGCGAACCTTGTTTGTTACAGAACTGTGGAATAAGACGGACATTATTGCTCAGCAAGGCATGGAACAGGGCTTAAAAAATTTTACGTGGTAAGTTTTAGATTGAATTAACTTAATTAGAGGTGTAGTCTAACAGATAACTTGAACCAGGATTGGCGAAGCTGAGGCGCTGCTTGTTAACGGAAACAGCTATCCAAGTTTAGATGCGACCGAAGCTGGTACCAGCCCACCTTATTCTGAACCCAATTACGACAAGGAAACGAGCTGTGGCCCCGAAGTTATTACCGTCCAGCCCAGCACGTCGTACAGAATGCGGGCTATTGGTGGAGTTGGTCTAACCTTGGTCTCATTTGGTTTTGAAGATCATAGGAACCTCTCAATCATCTCGGTTGATGGTAAATATACCATGCCGCTCGAGACTGAACATATCCAAATCGCTAGCGGGCAGCGTTTTGACTTTGTTCTGCAAACTAAATGCGAGGCTGAGTTGCGTAAGATGGGCAAGGCTCAATTCTGGATTCAGTTTGTATCACGCTATCGTCCAACAAACGTCACATCGTGGGCCTTACTCCGGTACAATATCTCCAACTCAAAGTTCCCAGTCATTCCTGCGAAGCCCCCGTCGGTTAAAGTGGTCAACATTACGAATAATATTCAGCAGTGGCTTGAATACAAGCTGAGTCCAATGGAGCCAAATAGCTTCCCAACCGCTAACAAGGTCACGCGAACCGTTTATCTTCGTTCAGCGGAGCTACTTTCTTCTCGTGTCTTTTGGAGTATTAACAATCGCACTTGGACTGAGAATAACGAGCATTACCATCACACTAATGTGTCGAATACGACTTTTGATACTCATACGCCTTATCTCGTCGACATATACAATCGTGGAGAAGCCGCCATTCCCAACTACAACGAGGCTATTAGCCAGCACAACGGTTGGGATCCAGAACTGAATGTATATGCCGCCAAGGTTGGTGAAATTATCGACATTATTATAATCAATCAGCCTGATGGCGTTATGGGTGGTTACGATAACCACCCTTTTCACATCCACGGTGGCCATATTTATGATCTAGGGAGCGGCCATGGGGAGTACGACGCCGCCGCCAACGAGGAGCGACTAAAGGGATATACACCTGTGTTGCGCGACACAACAATGCTGTACAAGTATTCCACGAGCGATCTCGTCGGCACGGGTTTAAATTATACCGACCAAGGATGGCGCGCGTGGAGACTCAAAGTCACTGATCCAGGGTATGTCTTTTGCGTCTTTCCATTTGCCTCTCTATCAGATGCTAACACAGCCCAGTGTCTGGATGCTGCATTGTCACATCTTTCCACACATGATTATGGGCATGCAATCCATCTGGATCATGGGAAATGCCTCTGAGATTACGCGTGGAACCAGCCCGGATCTTGTGCACGGGTACCTGACTTATGGTGGTGATGCGTACGGCAATGCTTCGTTTGATCCTCTTGTGTTGCAATATTTTCCGGAAGACTAAAACCATTTCACGCTATTGTTTAATTTGTTTTTCGCTTAGAGCAATATAATTCTGCCATTACATACTGTCACAATGTGAGCAGCTATAGAAGTGATTCTCTAAACCAGTAAAATTGTTCGGAGTCTTCTATCTAATTGACGAGGAATTGGACCTCTTCTTATTAATGAATTCTAGCTAGTCTGACTGACAAGAAAAAAAAGGAATCATCGGCCTTAAGGGAGATAACGGAATTCACGGAAATATACGATATTCTGTGACACATACATTTTTGTGCTCTTAGAGCTGCCACGCAACGGCATTATCTGGCAAAGTAATTACTCCCGAGCTTTTGTGAAAGCCACCACAGAGCCTCGCGAATCTTTGTAAAATCTGTGTCTTGCCTTGTCAAAAGTGTATCAAAATCGTGCGGCTTGTCCGATACCAAAAATAGTGCTGTGTCAACTCCATGTGCGTTGAGAGACGCGTGTGCTTTTTCTGATATTGTATGGGGGCATACCACATCTGCAGTACCGTGAACGAATGCTGTTGGCGGAAATTCGGGGCCGAGCAGTTTTGCTGGGTCAATTTTGTCGTAGTCATCGTCTTTAACGATCTCCTTGAGCCACCATCCCTCCTTAAGGGAAGTCAGTAGCCAAGCATTGCGGGGCTTGCTTAGATCAGGTCCTCCCGGACCGCGGGTCGAGGGAGCAGCAACTACGATGCCCTCGTCGTATACTCGGTCATACAGATCTTTGCCAAGGTTAGGTAGTCCTGCAAGTGCAGCTTTAGGTTGGCTCCACAATGGGTCAGACCAGAATAGCTGACCGTAAAAGGTCAAGCATGCAATTGGTTTATGCCTTTCTGCCGCCTACATCGAGTTTTTGCTTAGTTTTAGTATTGTTTTGCTTAGTTTTAGTATTGTTCTTGTGCGGGACAATATGTCTTAACTCACAAGAAGTAACGCCAGAGTGCCACCAGCTGAAAAGCCAATGGTAGCGATCCGCTGGACGTCAATAGCTATCTTTTTGTCGTTTGCTAGTATCTTAGGGAGCGTGTCGTGTACCCATGTCAGGCAAGCCTTTGCGTCTGTGACAGGGCCGTTCCAGACTGAGATGGTAGGACAAAGGCGATAGTTAGGAACTACTGCGACGATGCCTAGTTCCAAGACCAGGCAGTCAATCACGCCTTTGGAGACCAGGTCTTTATTGCTCACGACGAAGCCCCCAGGATGAAATAAGATCGCTGAGACCTTGTCAGCTGAGATGCTTTCGGATTATTCTGACCGTTCCTTGTTTGATACTAACCTACTGGCCGAAGTGCATTTGAACCATTCGAGGTTGGATAATAGACATCTGTAGTGATCGGGGGACTCTCCGCTGGATTTGTGTAAATGCACTCTTTCTTCTCCATTTTCCGTTTTATTTGGCCCTTTGGTGTTAATACAAACGAATTATTCACTAAAATAATCGTCTCGGAAGCAAAATTCTATCAGCTACAACTAAAACTAGACTAACTGTTATACACGTTTTATTCACGTGCGGTTTGCAAGCCGACCCGCCGACACATTGAATTCGCTCCCTTGTCTCTATCAAAACGTTTGGTCCTAGTTCTTTCATATTTAAAATAAATATGCTGTATCCATAGAAACTAGGAAATGCCGAGTTAGAAGAGTGGCTCCAGGAACTATCCCGGCCCAATCGGCTTTTTGGATAATAAAACCGAATACACCGCAAACTCAAAACGTAGCCCCGGTGCACTCGAGTTCGGGCCATCTTTTTCCGTGTCTCAGTGGTTGAAATTGTTTGTTACTCCTCCTCACTAAAGCCTATATTGAAGTGCGGCTCCACCTTCCGGCCGGGTTACCCAGTTGGTGGCGTTGTTAGACGCCGCTCAAGTCCTAATATATGTATTATATCAAGATGGCAATTACAGGTATCATAGAAGCTCATTGACACCGCGACGTGTAGACCCCAGCATCTCTTGTCGCACAATTCAATTGCCTATGTTCTCAAGCCACAATAAGTCCAAGAAGATGACTATTGATAACCTCGGTTCCACAGATACCGGTAAAGCCGTGGTGAATAATGGGGTTGACCAGTCGAAGGATATTTTAGGGATGCTACCAGGTAAACTGCCTCAAGGTAGCCTTCCTGCCGATGTCAAGCCTGTTGATATCGCCGGGCAGCTCGTCACTAATTTGCCCGCCTTGGCGTCATTGCACCTGAAGGATGATGCCATATGGCGCGACACCTTTGCGCTCAGTGGGACAATGCGTACATTTTACAACAGAAATGAGATTTTAGAGATTTGGCAGGAGCTTACAAGGGACCGTGGCGCCAAAAACTTTGAGCTATTTGCTCCTGCTGTACAGTTGGTCAAGCTTGACGAGCAGACGCAGTGGATCGAGGCTCGTTTTTTCTTTACAGTTGACAAACCTATCGAGACAACATGCTCAGGGTTCCTTTCCATCGTACCAACATCAGGCGGTGGCTGGAAAATTTGGGTTATTAAGACGATTCTGGAACAGATTGCTGGCCAGGCTGATGTAGACAAGATGGCCACATTAAGAACGCCTGATATGTCGATGCAAGCACGGGTGAATGGCTCCATCGATGGAATAGTGTATTTTGACACAGTCATTGTTGGAGGTGGCATGTGTGGCCTCGCAACGGGCGGTCGACTACAGGCTCTCGGCATGTCTTATGTCTGCCTGGAGCGCGAGAAAAACCTGGAGGATCCTTGGGCGAAACGTTACAAGTCTGCCAAGCGTAAGAGTTTTTTTTTATTTTTCTTGTGATTGGACGATACAGCATTAACAATAGTAGTGCACACTGTAAGAAACTACGGTATGTTCGATCACTTACAACTAGAATATAATAGCTTCTAACAAGTATCACTAGCACATATGCCATTTGATCGCACGTTTGGCACCGATTTTCAGGAATTCTTAACGAAAGATGAAGTTGCCAGAGGTCATTCTGACTGGGCTAAACGTTATGGGATTGTTCGTCTCTACCTTCAATTACAACCACGTCGCCTAGCTAACAGCGCGGACATGTAGAACGTGTGGCTTTCCACGAGCCTTAACTCTGGAAAGTACGACAAATCCACCGGTCATTGGATGTTGGATATTGCCAGAGACGGTCAAACAGGCCAACTTCGGAGCAAACACGTTATCTTTGCTACCGGTGCAGGCTGCCACACTCCCGTTATTCCGCCATGGGCCGATCGCAACAAGTTCGGTGGCCAGATTATTCACTCGGTCGATTACCAGGACGCAGACTCTTGGAAGGGTATGCGCGGCGTGGTTGTTGGTGCTGGAAACACAGGGCACGATGTAGCTAGCGATATGGTTGCTGCAGGCCTCTCCTCGGTGACAATGGTCCAGCGATCTCCGACTTGTAAATATCATATCCTCCTAACGGTAACGACCTTGTTCTAACCTACACTACAGTTGTGTTGCCCGTGGAAAATATGATGCAACGGTACAAAGGCAAGCCCTTCCGCCATAGAATACCATGAAGTCACTTTTCGCAGTAGTTAACACTTAGAAATAGGCGTCTATAACGACGTCATACCGACGGAAATCAGCGACCGCATCTGGTTCTCTGCTCCGATGGCTGTCGCACGTCTTGTCTCGGGCAAAAATTTCCACCGAATGGCCGCCGAAACACCAGAGCGCTGGGATGCACTGGCCATGGTTGGCTTCAAGGCTGACCCGTTTGGCGACATTCAGCGCGCCATCAACGTCAAACTTGGCGGTTTCTACATTGATGTTGGTGCCGGCAAACTGATCTCGGACGGGCAGATTAAGATGAAGTCAGATACCGTACCGGTGGCCTATAATGAGACGGGATTGGTGTTCAGTGATGGTTCTGTGATTTCCGCAGATGTAATTGTGCTCGCAACTGGCTTCCTGGGTAACCTGAAAGAGCACGTCGCTCGGTTGCTTGGCGCTGATGTGGCAGAGCGTGCAGGCGACTGCTTTGGTGTTGACGAGGAGGGCGAGCTACATGGCGTTTTCAAACCTACAGGCCGTGAGTATCTTCTGTTGTCACTGCATTCAAATTGATATTAACAATACCTCTGCGGCAGATCCTGGACTGTGGTATATAGGCGGCGGGATGGGCCATTCAAGGTACTACTCGCGATTCCTGGCGCTGCAAATCAAAGCTGATATTATGGGCACTCCATTTCCCGTGTATTCTAAGCACAAGCACACACTATGAGGCAGTTCACGCATGGCAGGCAATGTCAGGCATTTTTCTGACATGGTTTTATCACGACTATGGAATAGGATGCTCATTACTATATATATGCATTAATTTTTTCTTACCAAGCATCTATAACTGTGACTATCGCCTGGGTTTACTTTAATTTTTGTAGCTTTTTATGGTGTATTTTTGTGTGGTTTTTTTTCTCTTCCTTTTAGCCTTCTAAGATATTAAGTTATCCACTTTATATAGCATCTCCTCTACTATCTTGTTAGCTGGCAGAGAATACCGCCAGCCATTAGTTCAGATAATTACTCTCAGCTTGGGACCCCCTGCGACCAGTCGTGCGACAATAATCATGACGGCCCCGCCGAGCATGAGCATTCCCGCAAAGGCTTGCAGCTTCCAGAAAGGGTCAACTGAGATGTTCGGCACCAAAGAGCCGGCAATGGGATTGCCAACAAGTGAGGCTATCGCGATAAAAGCGAAGCATGTGCCTTGGCGCGCGCCAAGCTGGGGAAGCGGCGAAATTTGTGCGAGGATCGCCGGCGCGAGAGAAATGAAGGCACCAGAGCTGAAGCCGTAGAGGACACAGAATGAAATGATGGCGCCGTCATTCTGGCCAGGGATCCAGATTGCTAGAACGGTGATTACTGAGAAAAGCGTCACAAGGACTGTTAGGAGAGTCACAAATTAGCAATCGGATCTTTTTGCTGTCGGGGATTTCCACAGAACCACGTACTCATCATGTTGAACCTTCCAAACTTGTCGGCAAGCCATCCTGGGGCAATACGACCGATTGAGCTACAGAATATGGGATGTTAGCTATAGGTGTTTGCCAAAAGGAAAGGAGAGTAGCTGACCTACCCTCCGGCGTTGAGGATAGGAACCAAGTAGGCAGCCAGACTTTGGGACATGCCGTAACGTTCAGCTTCTAGGATAACAAAGTTATAGGGTACGAAGAAGCCCAGGTAAAACAAAAAATAGCCCAATGTAAAAGTGGCAAAGGGAGCCTCGCGTAAAGGTCTCCAGTAGTCGTCGAGGTTAACCGGCTTAGGTGAGTGTTGAAGCCGCGATTTTACCGTAAAGTTGGCAAAAATACAGAGCCCCAGGATGAGAAACGCACATATCCGCATTGTCCAAGGAAACCCAATCCTCGGATTAAGATGGTTGACCATGATAGGGAAAATGACGCCGCCTAGACTGGAGCCCGCCACCGTGATCCCAAGTGCCAGCGCGCGATGGCGCACGAACCAGGTAGACACTGCCGTCACCCCGGCAAAAAAAAGGATAGAGGCCCCTGTGGCACTACATATGCTCTGGGCAAGAATAAACTGGTAGTATGTGGTGCATAATGAGACCATCATGAGACCAAAGACATGCATGAGCGTGCCGATAACGAGAAGCCAACGAGGACCATAGTTGTCGAACAGCTTGCCCACAACTGGGCCCTATTTTTGACCATTAGACTTCTCATTCCTTTTATATAACACCTTTTATCTTCACCAGCCAAGGGCAACCTACCCAGATAAACATGATACATGTCTCGAGAGAGGGGATCCAGGCGATGGTACTCGATGAGTACGAGCTTAGTTGGTGGGTTTGATAGTAATCCTGGAACACGCCGATGCCTTTATTTGGTGATTAGCCTCGCCCTAGAAGACCCATGCCGATAGTAGCTTACATGTAATCCAGCCGAAACTAACGAATAAGAGGCCGAATCCTCCGGCCACGGTTAACCATGCCGCGGCACCCTGGTCAGGCGGCGGCAGCGTTAAAGCGGCCGATTTTTCCTCCGAGCCCACAGGGCTAGCGGTGTGCTCCGTAGGTCGAGTAAAGGTGCGGTTGTTTTCCATTTCTGCGAGGCTATGGTGGTCATTCGCTTTGCGGTCAAGAGGCGTTTCAATGTTTATGCCGCAATCGTTCTCACAGTGCACGCAGTTCGGCCTCGCCCAAAAAATTATAAATGAAACAAAATTAAATTAAGGAAACAAAATTAAAAATCGCGATGTGCTGTATCGCTGTTTCTGACTGCCAGTTTCACAATTATCACTTTACAACAGAGGTGATTAGCGCTCGAAGGGTTAGTCAGGTAAATTTGAAGATACTTAATGACGAGAGGCTAACTATTCGTTGGGAGGGAGGGAAATATTAAGAAACACGTGACCATTAATGCACATGGGCTTGCGCATTGTCGGCTGCTGCTGGCGTTGTACGAATTCATTATTCATTCTATCATTAGGCTAAATTGCTCGGGGCGCCCAAATGATGCCTCCCTCTGTCTCGGAATTGCGCTCAGAGTGTAATTCCCTCTTAAGAACGCACTTTTCTTAGCGGGCTCTGAATGTGATATTCAAACCTGGCTGGTGGACATCTTTTCTCCGGCCCACTGTGGGGTTAGGGTTGGGATAGGGTCTATTTTGCTAAAGAAAGCTAATCTGCTCGCCTAGTCTAATCTAATCCCTTATTTACATAAGCTATCTAGAGAGAGGAGAGGTTCTGTACAAAGGAAAAGAGAGCT